>JACDIV010000078.1:2500-157500 GCA_022244645.1 Thraustochytrium striatum | reverse complement strand
CTCTTCGTTTCGATGAAAGAAAGTCCTGGCCACCGCTCCCTCGATCCACCCTGCGCTCACCCTCCTTTCAAAGGGACAAGCAAGCAGAGGAACCGAATTCCGATGCTGCGAATCAAGAGGATCTTTCGAGGCGACGCTGCCAACACTTGGCCGCGCCGCGTCTCCTCTGTCGCGCTCGTCATTTTCCCGTGGCACAAAATTTCAAACAAGTCCCTGCCGCGCACTCCGAAGAGAAACTCGAAGAGATCCGATTAGAAGAAACAAAGAGAGGAGCAAAACTCCTCTCTTCGCCCCTCATCTCTTCACCCTCAAGCGCCCCTCAGCTGCGACACTGAACTCACTCTCAACACCACTCTTGAATCTTAGAGTATTGCTCTAATTTTCATGATCGCGCAAAAAATTTGAGGGGCGTTTGATCCGTTATGCAAATGTGCGAGGAAACGTGAGGGGAGAATGCACTTTGGTCGCACTTTTGGCAAGGCTTGCCTGCTTGATGTTCCCATGTTTCATGGACACTTGCACAGGGTCTCCCGAGGGAGTCGACCGACACTTGGCCCGAGTTCGCTCACTTTTGACACCCAACAAGCCCAACCACGACGCGCGAGTTCGGAAGGGGCGTCACTGCCTTCTCTGCCGGTCGATGACGACCACTGTCCTGCGCGTCTACTGCGCCTCCCCGCATGGACGCGTCTGCCGCCTAGCTCGCCCGCGCGTGCTCGCGTCGTCCCGCTACCAGCGCAGACAGCTACCATTCAGTCAGTCTCAGCATGCGTGTCCGGACCAGCCTCTTCTGCCTCTCCCATGGCCTGTCGCGCTGGATGCTGTGCCGACGCCCGCGTACGCGACGCCCCGAGACGACCATCGCCGCCGCCACCGCCGCCGCCATCACTCGTCTCTTGCACCTCCTTCGCCATTGTTCATTCACTCATTCACCAGCCTGCTCTTCCAACACCAGCACTCCGCACCACCGCTCTGTCCCGAGTCGAGCCCCGTGTGCTAGAGCTGGTGGACACTAGCCCCGCGCCCGCACGCACACCCCTGCGCTCTTGCCATCGCAGCCTCGCCCGTGGCGGCCTGTGCTCGCCCAAAGCTCCTCACGATCTTGATGGTGAAAAGATCTTTCTTCGCCGAATCTTCGCTGACCGATCTGTGGACAGACTGGCTCCCGAGGAAGGGCCTTAATCATGGATCGGCTCCTGGCCAATCGCCCAACCGAGTCCTCGGCCGAGTCGTGCGCTCTTGTCGACGTGCTTCTCACAACAACAAGGACCGACCACCAACGCCACACGAGTCCACGACCTCCTCGCGCACGGCCATGAGAGTAGCGAGGCTGCCAATGGCCACCACGGCTTCCTCCTTCGCCTCACCGCGACCGACCTCTTCTCAGCCTCGCACTCTCTCCGTTTCGGAAGCGCTACACGACCCCAAGAAACACCTTGCTGTCTCTGCTCGCGACACGCTCTGGCTCATCCGGACGCTTGCCCGTGAGTCTGCCGCCTCGGCGCCCGTGCCTCTTGTCCCATATCGCCTTCCGAGCCCTCCTGCTTCACAACACAAGGCTCCTTCGCTTCCATCTCGACCATCGTCAAGCGCGCGCAAGTCGCCGACGCTGCTGTTCTTGCCAGACCAACCAAGCGCCGTGTCGAGTTGGTTGCCGCTCATCTCACTCTCTGCCCGGGCTCCTCGACCTCTTCACCGCCACTCTTGATCTCAACCTCGCCTCCCAGACTGACAACCACACAACCACAAGTGCTCTGTTTGTTCAACGACCTACAGCAGCCACCTGCGCCGGATCTCTGAGCTCTCAAGGGTGCCGATGCTCTGATCCATCTGTGCCACGTCCCCGCCTAGCCTTCCGATCCACTCTCCTCCCTCTCGCCAGCGCCTGGCTTGCCCATGCGCTCTCGACAACTCCTCATCTTGCCCAACTCAGCCACTCGCTCGCCCTAAACGACGCCACGCCACCGGCAAAGCCCATGAACAGCCGCTCCTGCATCCATCTGCGGCGTTCAACTCGTCTCCAGCCCGTGCAACCCTTTCCTCTGTGGCATATGCCCACCCTCGACAACCTTCTCCCTCTGTGCTGCTCCTCGAACGCCGCACCACGACACAAGGAGCGGCAGTGGCGCTGGCTGCCAACTTCACCTGCGTCCCGAGCCCCGCCGTGGCCCTGCACCTCGTCTGCGCTGCTTCTCAGGCCATCTCGTCGTGCCTGCTTCCAACCATTCTACTTCCTTGCTTGCTTGCCTGGCCGTGTGCTTCTTTGCAATCACGCCATGGTTCACGGCAATGCCGCTAGTGCGGCTCACCGCCTCGGTCGGCGTCACCTCCATCCCTGTTGCCCATCTGTCTGTCTTGCTTGCCCTCCGTCCACTCGCTCTCCGGCTCTTCTTCACCTTTTGCCACTGTCACCATCTCCTTCCAGCCGACCTCGACAAGCGCCATGGCGACTCGACTCGGGTGCCGTGCCTCTCCACCCTCGTCCTGCGCCACCTCAACCTCGTCCATGCCGTCCACTGCCTCCGATTCTCCCGCTAGACGCCCAACTCGACCACACCCAAGCAGTCATATTGTTCTTGCAGCCGCCCAGACAACCAAGCCTGCAACCAAGCACCACGATGGCCTGCACTCTATCTGTCGCGTCCCCGCCAGTCTGTCCATCGCACTCTTCTCTTCGCAGCCTGGCTTGCACGTGCGTGCGTTCAACCCTCTCCCTGGTCGCCCGCCCTCTTCTCGTTCTTGACACTCCAAGACGCGCGATCCGATCAGCAACACGCGTGGGCGGCGCCCATCTCTTCCATCGCGCCGATCCTAGCTCCCAACACTCCTCGCCTGGCGCTACACCGCCTCCTCTTGCACAGGTGGCCTCTGCTCCTTCTCAGCCCAAACAAGACCAAGCTTTCTCCTTGCTCGTGGGAACGCCTGGTCCATTACGGCACTGATGAGCAAGCTCGCGGCCTCTGTCTCCTCTCCAACCCCCTGCGCCGCCTTCTTTGCCCTCCTTTGGCGGTTCTCTGCGCTCTGCAGCGTCACCTTGCCAACACCGAGACCCTTCCGTCGTCTCTGACGCTGCCATTAGCGCCCAGAACAGCAAGCGCATCGGCTGGCCTCGGAACCAGCATCTCCAGCCCCGCCTCGTGCTCCTTCGCCTGTTGGCCACCGCGTACTGCCTCGTGCTCGCCTCTCGGAACAGCTAAGCCACACCCAAGATCTTCAACACTTTCACAACTTGCAACAACCCACAGCCCCCCTCTCAGGGCCACAGCGACAAACTCGCCTGGCCTCATCGCATCCTGGGCCGGGTCGCCATCGCACCCTTCCATGACCCTTCCACCCGTCGCTCTCCCCTCGGCCGTGCCGCAAAGAGGTCTTTACCAGCACAGCCACAGCCACGCCGACTCCGCTGCTCTGGGACACGCAAGATCATCCATGAGAGCCTGGAGTGTATTTCTCTGCTCTGACCGATGGTGACCGCCCTGTTCCCAGCCCCACAACGCCCCTGCCCTTCGCCACGCCGCCTCCACTTTACCCCAACTTGCTCGGCTCGACGTCGTGCTTCAAGCGCACCACGCAACCACAGGATCCGCGGCACTGCTGGCGATTGTCTGCGCCCATGTTCCGAGCTCCTCAAGGACCCGCCTGTGTGACTCCGATCCGTCTGTGTGCCTTGCGCGCGAGCCCTGCCGCCGACACGTTCATTCTCCGCCACTTGCTAACCTCGAGTTCGCCATGACCCACGACGACGATGTCACCAGTAGCCGCCTTGGCGGTCTCCCCGGCCGTACATCCTGCTCATCATCGTGTTCTCGGCCCTCTATCCTTGCGTCTGCACGCCCTGCGGCCTTGCTGACAGCCATCTTCCACTTTTTTTTCCCAGCTCGTCAACGCCACGAACGGCGCCCAGCAACGCAACAAGACGCACTTGGCCGTGCAGTATCCTCCAACGCCTTTGCCTCGACCTCCCCACCCCTCCGTCTTGACCTCTTCCACCTCTTTGTCATCGCCTCTCCTGGATCACTCACGACCAAGCCACGCCAACGACCACCTCTGCCCTTCCAAGCAACCGCGGCGGCACAAGAACCGCTCGAGAGCCAGACCGAGTGCCGCCGAGCGCTACACAGCATTTGTCTACCTGCGCCACGACGCGATCGAGTTCTCTTGCGCGCGCTCCGCCCACTCCATTGCTTCCTACTCTGCGTTGCTGGCAACATGTCTCTCCAAGCTCGTCGCGCCACGCTGCGGCAACGCTGCAGCCCGCAAAGCGCTTCTCCCATGCGCCCTGCCGGGCCCTGCCGTGTTTCCGGCCACGCCATCGCCCTCCTTGGTGGCTTTGCCCTCCATCGACGAGATCACCAACACGTCCACCTTGGTCGTCTCGTTGCCTCCAGCCTTCACGACGACCAGACACGCAGCGGCACTGCTTGCGCTCTTCTCCACCTGTGCCTTGAGCCATTCAAGCTCCCAAGGCTGCTTGTGGGTCTGCTTTCTGCCTTGCACGACGCCTGCGCCTTGGACGTCGTCGTCGGCTTCACTCTTGCTCTTCGTCCAGCTTGCCAAGCCAAGCCGCACCAGGCCAGAGCCGCAGCGCCACCAGTTGGCTTGGCGTACCGCTCTTGCCACGGTACGAACCAAGCCTGGTTGCACTGCCCGCGCCTTGCACTGGCTGGTGTCCGTCTATTCCTTTTGCTTCTCCACCTAATCATCTTGGTCGTCGTGGAGCGTCTCGTGGGATTGCCTATCGCGATGAATGATGCGGCGAGGACGATCATGCACGCCTCCATCTCCCTCTCGTGGCCATGAACGCCCTCGACGTCTCATTCCGGCCCGCCTCGCAGCGTGGTGCATCATCAAAGTAGCCAGAATCGTCCTCTTCCGCGTTGTCCTTCTCGTTCCGTGTCCAACCGACGCCACAGTGTTGCAGGGCGTCGCTAAACCGTCGCAACACCTCGATGCGCTCCATATCCTGGCTCAGAGCCCAAGCACCCGGCTCCTTCGCCACTTCGTCTCACTTGGTCGCCGCTCCTTGGCCAAGCCCACGACCTCGGTGTCGACAAAGGCGACAAGCACCGCCGCGGACTTGTTGCCGCCCAGCAACGAGTCGCCAAGCTGGCCAGTGACCGTCACCGCCTGCCGGCCCAAGCCCCATGCCGTCTTCTGCCTGCCCCTGCCCCTCTTGGCCCCTGCGAGCCGTCCACCACAAGTCCATCAAGCCTGAACGACGACGACCATGACGAGCCCGCTGGAGAGGATCGAGCCTCGAGGAGCGACGAGGCCAGCTCATGAAACCGCTAGTCTAGCACACGGACGCGAGCGTCGCCGCACTCTCTGCCGCGCTGCAAGCGCTCTTTCCCAGCCCAAAGAGGTCGTCGTCAGGTAACTCTGCGTCTCAAGCCTGCTCGACAGGTCGCCACAAGTTAAACGCGGAGCTGCGAGCCGGCGGCAGTGCTTTTCACCTGTGTGTCGAGAGCGCAGGGCGCTGCTCCGTCCTCTACCCTGCATCCCGGTGCCTCGGCGTGCGTTTCCAGTGTCCAAGGCCATGTAATTTCGATTTGGATGCTCTCCCGCCTGTCACATCGCGCCCAGAGCCCGGCAAACGCTCTAGCGCCCTCTGCCCAGGCGAGGCCGCACCCTTCGTTGCGCTCCCTGCTCCAGGTCTCGCTCCTTGTCGATGTTTCGCTTCCGCAGCGTCACGGGCTTGCTGGCCTCGTTCAACTCGCTCAGAGTGAGCAAGCAGATGCAGCGCGCCACGAAGCCGTCACTGGGCCTCTTCACTCGTCGGAGAAAGCATACAAAGCTCCCTTCCGCCCGGCCAGTCCATAGCCTGTCCTCCGCGTGAGCTCGTCTCCGCCGCACTGTGCAACCATCTGTTTGCTGCTCTCGCGCAAGCCATAGTAGACGGGGCTAGCTCGGTACAGCACTTGGCAAGGAGAAGCGGTGCACCCTGTAGAGGACGGAAGCTTTCACTGAGTGCTCGCGAGGATCTTCAACTCGACAGTCAATCAAGAGCCCGGGACTGGGGACCAGTTTCGATTCGTGGTGAAAAAGCCGCGGCGGCCCAGAGCGCGCTCTTGTGCTTGGAGCGCAGCGCTGGACGTGCCCGCCACGCAAGCGCTGCGCGAGGCCATTTACCTGCCTGAGCCGGCCTTGGCCTCGCTGCCCGATGCTGCGGGCCTGCAAGTTCCTCGGCAAGCTGGGGCCCGGCGGGCGGACGCTATCGCTCTGCGAGGTGGCCTTCTGGACCAGTAGGGGCCGCATTGTGCCGCTTCAGGCGCCAGACGCTTCTGGGGACGGCAACGAGCAAGAGCTCCTCGCAGTCGCGGACGGCGACGGGGCAACATGCCGACATGCGTGTGCTGCGCAGAGGCAAACTCGGGCAGTTCGCTGCAGCAGTGGCTCGAGGCAGCCCTGGAGCTCGAGGCAGCCCTGGAGCTCGAGTCGGCCGAGGAGAGCGCCAAGTTGGACCTCACCCCGCTCGGAGCCTTCAACATCGCGGGCGCGGTCGTCCTCTTGGACGGCCAGCCGCTCGGCGAGGTGCCAAGCACGCTGGAGCTCGAGCTCGACGCCAGCAGCGCCTTCACGCTGCTGGGAGATCTGCAATCTCTTGCTGCGCCCTTTGACGTCTGAACAGATGAATGAACGACCCTCCCCCCACGAGATCGGCATGGAACGCTGCGCACATGAGGATGGCGCCTGTTGCTCGTAGGAAACACCAAGAATTGATCATCAGATCGCGCGCGTTGACGGGGGCGCTTGCGTGGGAGGGACTACGTACTCTCTTTCGCAAGCACGAGACTCGCGACGATGAACACTGGCACAGCCGCAACCCAACGATTCCGCGAGCGTGGCAATGATCATCGAGTGTGTGCTGAGCGGCGCATCGGCCACGCTTGGGGGAGTGTCTCGTGGTCACACGCGCTTGTGTGATCAGGGCCAGTTGTCGCGCGCCATCTGCCGATCACTGGCCTCAGCTCTCATGTGCCTCCAGCAGTCACCATTCACGAGCCCGATGCCAAGGTTGCGCACGTGCCAATCAGGCCGACTTGCTTCTCGAAAGCAGGTGTGCGAGTGCCGTTCAAAACGCCTTTTCGCCTGCTTGAAGCTTAACAGTTGCCGTGCATGAGCTCGGTGCGAAGGCTGAGCTCAACGCCAAGGCTGCGCACGCGCCAATCAAGCCGACCTTCAGAAACCAAGCCGACCTTCTCGAAAGCAGGTGTGCGAGTGCCGTTCAAAACGCCTTTTCGCCTGCTTGAAGCTTAACAGTTGCCGTGCATGAGCTCGGTGCGAAGGCTGAGCTCAACGCCAAGGCTGCGCACGTGCCAATCAAGCCGACCTTCAGAAACCAAGCCGACCTTCTCGAAAGCAGGTGTGCGAGTGCCGTTCAAAACGCGTTATCGCCTGCTTCAGGCTTAACAGTTGCCGTGCATGAGCTCGGTGCGAAGGCTGAGCTCGATGCCAAGGCTGCGCACGTGCCAATCAAGCGGACATCCTTCTCGAAAGTAGGTGTGCGAGTGCCGTTCAAAAAGGATTTCGACCTGCTTGGAGCTTAACATTTGCCGTGCAGGAGTGCAAAGGGGGCAACGTCACCATGCCGAGTCCACCGATGGGCTTGCGCCAAGCCAGAGACAAAATGCAGCCACACCACATGGTGTTGCCCTGTGTGGCAGGCAACTTGCCCAGGGCTCGGCCAAGGTGTCGCAAACATGCACGTGTGTCCACCAGTCTCGGCACGCGCAAGAAAGTGAGAATGTACGGAACCTGGTACGTACCGGTACCGTACAATTTGTACCGGTAACTCACCGCGGTACCGGTACAGTACCGGTACTGGTACTGGTACTGTAATCGAGTACCGCAACAGTACTGTGTACTCACATCAGTTCTTGTGAACTGGTCCTCGTACGGTCGAAAGGTGAAGTGCGGAACTTCATCATGCGCGTCAGCAACGGTCTCTGGAGCTCCGACAGCTACACAGCGCCAACCACGTCTCAGCTGCACCGCGGCTACCAGTGTGCCACCATCACGTTTCGAGCCCGAGCATGAGCTACACAGTGGATGCCAGTACGTCACTATCAGTCGAATCTCAGCAACTTCTGACTTGCATCATCATCGTCGCTTGACACTGTGAGTTGATGAATAATCTTGTTGCCTCTCCTCCGCCCGGCACCGGTTCCGCAATGGTTCTGATTCATTTCTTGCGATTTAATACATAGGGATTTAAGCATACAGATAGGAAGAACGCCTAAGACTCACTAGGACTGGGGCCCTGCTGTAGAGGAAGCTTTGAAAGCTTCCTGACAGCCCTCGAGATTGAGATGACCGCCGACACTGAGGCCGTTTGGCAGGCTACTCAAAGCCCGGCAGCGCAAGAGCTTAAGGTCACCGCCGACGCTGAGGCCGTCGCCCGCGCTAGTCAGGGCCGAGCAATGTTGAAGATCGAGGTCACCGCCGACGCTGAGACCATCGCCCAGGCTGGCCAGAGCCGAGCAGTTCCCGAAAATGAGGTCGCCGCCGACGACGAAGCCATCGGGCACTTGCTCGACAGCATCCCACCAAGCGAGAGAGAGCCCGGCCTCGGGCCCCAGGACCGCCGAAAGCTGCTCGAAGAACGCGCCCATGTCACCGCGATGCCGCTCCTGCAGGGCCGAACACCCGTTGAGCTCGAGATGACCGCCGACGCTGAGGCTACGCGGCAGGCTGGTCAAAGCTGAGCAGCCCTTCAGGCTCAGGGTTCCGCCGACCACGAGTCCCTCTGGAAGCGCAGTCAGCGTCGAGCAGGATGCCTTATCAAGCCAAAGGCTCCTGCGCACTATCATCCCAGCGGGGGCCAGCCCGCGCTCAATCAGCTGCCGCGCCTCACGTTCGTCGTCGGCCTCCAACTCTAACGCCTTGAAGGCTTGGATGATCTTGTCCCTCTGGCCGAAAAGGGGAACCCCGACTCTCCGCAGATCAAAATGCGAAAGTCGCCTACAGCGGGAGAGTGTGCCGTACCTCGCCACGATCGCGTTGTAGTACTGACTCAACGCGACGCTTTCGAGCACCTCCTTGATCGTCGCTTTCTCATCCACCTGGACCGCGCCGCCACCTGGCTCTGCGCCTTGCTCGCGCGCGCTCGCGCCAGCGCCCCTCGTCGAGTGCGTGCGACTGCCGCCCGCCATCGCTCAGCCCACTGTCGCCCGCACTGCTCCACGCCCACACCCCGCCCACCCCACGCTGGTACTGCCTCCGTCGCTCTTGTCCGTCGCTTCCTCTCCCCCCCTCTCGTACCTCCCACGCTCTACACGTGCTGAAGGTACCGGTACGGTACCGGTACCGGTACCGGTACCGGTACTTGTACCGTACAAGGTACGAGTCGAGCTTCTTTACTCCTGTCCACGAGCTGAATCCGGTAGAAAAATGCGGTCAGCACATAGGAGCCACTAGGAGTCCACAGAATGAATGCTTGCTGTGCTTTCCGTGTCACATGTCACATGTCAATACGGAACACGCGTGTGCCGTCTGCTTGGCTCCTATCTTTCTCGCAGCGATGGTGGAATGGTTTGGCGAGGCTTTGACGTGCGCACCCTGCTATCCCTCGATGAAATCGGTCCGTTGCCCGAAACCCGGATCGCCTCGGAGTCGTGAAATTGACGCCAGTCATGACATGACCCTGGGGCCCCTTGTCACGTGGACCAACACGCACGCCGCGAGCCGTCAAGTAGGCAGCGAGCATGAACGCGCAGGCCGCCGCGCCATTGCGACGCGGCGCTTGCGGCCGACGACGCCGCGGCGCGCTGTGCACAGCGCGCCGCGGCGGCTCATCGCAGAATTGGCCGACGGCTCTGGCGAGGTGGATCACATGGGCTCGCTGCGCGCTGTGCGATTAGTCCTCCCCAATCCAGAGGCATGTATCGCCCTAAAGCTCCCAGCTCTACCACAACGCTGGCCTGGACGAGGCGATGCGTGCACTGGTTGGAGCCACGCTTGGCCACAGAGAGCGAGAGCGTCACGTGGCAGCGCGTTGCGAGGAAACTCGCCACGCAAAACGCATTGGCCAGACTTGTCCAACAAAGCCTTGGGTGCGCAGCTCGTGCTCTCGGTTGCGGAGGCCCCGCGACAACGCAACAGCGGCGGCGGCGGCGGCGGCGGCGGCGGCGGCGGCGGCGGCGGCGGCGGCAGCAGTGCGATGTGGTGCGACTTGCACCTGGTTGAAGAAGCCCCGCACCATTCACTCGCATGTGGTAGCCATGCTGCAGGCTCTCGCGACGACGAGCACGGCTCTTTACAGCCTCGAACTTGGCAATATTAACTCAGTCGCGGTGCGGCAACGGCTGTCGCCACGCAGATCGTCGCTGTCAGCGCCACGCGGCACGCTCCACCTGATTGCTCGCTCGGCTCGGCCTGACGCACTGCGGCGTTGGTCCCGCAACTTGCGCAGCCGTCGACGCGGCCCGGTGCTACGGCTCGGCGCTGTGCTCGCTTTGGCTGGAAGATCACGCGGGCGTTGGTGACGCCGGCGGCGTTGCGCTGATTCGTGGCTGCTCGTTTCGCCGTCTCTCTCTCCTCTCAAGCGCGCGCGCGATGCCGCCTTGGCGCTTACTCTGCCCGCGCTGCGGGAGCTGGGCCACGCGGCCAAGACGCTCACACTCGACGGCAACCAGGCGCTCTGCGCGGACGTGCTGCCGCAGAGTTGGAGTTGGCGCAACGGCATGCATTGCGAGCACGACGTCATGGGTTGCGGTCCTAAGGGTTTGTCGCGACAAAGGCCCTCGGCGGCGCTGCGTTGCGGGCCAAGTCGGCGCTCGAGCGACTCGACGTCTCCTGCGACAGCGACTTGCGCGGCTCGGGCGTGGCGTTGGACGCGGGCATGCGCGCCATGGCGTGCATGCAGGACACGCGCCTGCTCGCTCACCAACGCGTCGACATGGGCCAAAGACGATGGCCTCGTGAAGCGCTTCCGCGCGGCAGTCCTGGCGGCGCTTGGGCCCGAGGCCGACCCCGCAGCCGCGGAGTCGGCCGAGGAGGGTGTGCGCGCGACGCTCTTGCAGCAGCTCGATGCCGCGAGTGCGCTGGGCATGGCGCAAGTCGGTGTGGGCGCTCGGGCAGCTAGCCGAGGTGGGCGAGGTGGCAGCCGCCGCCGCCGCCGCCGCCGCCGCCGCCGCCGCCGCCGCCGCCAATGCCGCGGCTCGTCCGGCGCGGGCGCTCTCGAGGTGCTGCGCGAGGCGCGCCTGCTGCCTGGGACGCACGGATGACCTCCTGGTGAAGGTCATTAGTTTACGTCACTGGACGACCATGTCACGTCACTTGGTGACGAACATTGGTCTCGACGGATCTTGGAATCCATCAGAGAAAAAAAGATCCGAAGGAGAGCAGCAGCAGCAGCAGCGGCGGCAGCGGCGGCGGTAGCAGCAGAGGATGGCAGGCATCAACCCTCTCCTCGACTGCAGGAAGAACGAGTGCGAGGTCTGTGGCAAGACGCTCGCGTCGGCGAGCAGACTCAAGCAGCATCTGAAGACCATGCACGAGGGACTGCGCGAGCACTCGTGCGAACTGTGCGGCAAGGCCTTCACAGCAGCTGGCAGTCTCCGCATGCACATCAAAGCCGTGCACGAAGGCCTGCGCGAGCACTCGTGCGACCTGTGCGGCAGGGCCTTTGCGCGTCCAGGTAGCCTCCGGACGCACATTGGCTCTGTCCACGAAGGGCTGCGCGAGCACTCGTGTGACCTCTGCGGCAAGACCTTCACGCGGGCTGGCAACCTTCGCACGCACATCAAGGCCGTGCATGAAGGACTGCGCGAGCACTCGTGCGAGCTCTGCGGCAAGACCTTTACGCAGGCTGGCCATCTCCGCACGCACATCAAGGCTGTGCACGAAGGACTGCGCGAGCACTCGTGCGAGCTGTGCGGCAAGACCTTCTCACAAGCTGGAGATCTTCACAAGCACATCAAAGCCGTGCACGAAGGACTGCGCGAGCACTCGTGCGAACTGTGCGGCAAGGCCTTCACAGCAGCTGGCAGTCTCCGCATGCACATCAAGGCCGTGCACGAAGGACTGCGCGAGCATCCGTGCGAGCTCTGTGGCAAGACCTTCACGCAGGCTAGCAACCTTCGCACGCACATCAAGGCCGTGCACGAAGGACTACGCGAGCATCCGTGCGAGCTCTGTGGCAAGACCTTCACGACGGCTCAACACCGTCGCAGGCACGTCAAGATCGTGCACGAAGGACTGCGTGAGCACTTGTGCGAGCTCTGCGGCAAGACGTTTACAGAAGCAGGCCACCTCCGCACGCACGTCAAGGCTGTGCACGAAGGGCTGCGCGAGCACTCGTGCGAGCTCTGTGGCAAGGCCTTCACGACAGCTGGCAATCTTCGCAAGCACATCAAGGCCGTGCACGAAGGGCTGCGCGAACACTCGTGCGGGCTCTGTGGCAAGACCTTCACGGAATCTGAGCACCTCAAGCGGCACATGATATCGTCCATCCGACAACTGCAAGTGGCACGTCAGAACGTTCAGCTGGCGTTTCGGCGGTCACGTCGACTTTGACGTCCGCCGCCCGTGAGCGAACGCGAGGCGCTCTCAGCAGCGGTCTCGAGCCAAGCGGCGTCGTTGCAGTCGCGAGTGAAAACGATCTCATGCTTTCTCCTTGTCTGTCGCGGAGGTGGAGATCGAGTCGTTCTTGGGAGACAGCTGTCTCTGGTTGGGCTTCAGAGGGCTTTGCGGGGCTCTGGTGCCGCCTGGTTGCGCCAGAAACAGAGACGACGCGCAGAATCAGCTGGGAAAGTGGGAGGTCATTGTTTGACGGTCACTATGACGTCCATGTCACGTCAGTTGATGATGTAAATCTTACCTGGATATCGAGGAGCCTGGAACGATGGGAAAAAAAAGCAGAGCACCCCAGAGAAGCCAGAGAAGTCGGACGGCAGCGACAGCACCACGAGCAGCAGCACGAGGAGCAGGGCAGCGCCAGCAGCGACACGAGTAGCAAGCCAGCGAGGATGGTCGGCATCAACCCTTTCCCCGACCGCAAAGGAAGAACGAGTGCGAGGTCTGCGGCAAGAGCTCGCATCGGCACAGAGCCTCACGCGGCATCTCAAGGCCGTGCACGAAGGACTGCGCGAGCACCCGTGCGAGCTCTGTGGCAAGACCTTTACGGGGGCTAGCAGCCTCCGTAAGCACATCAAGGCCGTGCATGAAGGACTGCGCGAGCACTCGTGCGAGCTCTGTGGCAAGAGTCTTGTCTCGGCGCAGAGCCTTACGCAGCACATCAAGGCCGTGCACGAAGGCCTGCGCGAGCACTCGTGTGAGCTCTGCGGCAAGGCCTTTGCACAAGCTGGCGATCTTCGAAAGCACATTAAGGCTGTGCACGAAGGCCGACGCGAGCACTCGTGCGAGCTCTGTGGCAAGGCCTTTGCGCGCGCTGGCGGCGATCTTCGCACGCACATCAAGGCCGTGCATGAAGGACTGCGCGAGCACTCGTGCGAGCTCTGCGGCAAGGCCTTTACGACAGCTGGCAGCCTTCGCACGCACATCAAGGCCGTGCACGAAGGCCTGCGCGAGCACTCGTGCGAGCTGTGCGGCAAGGCCTTTGCACAAGCTGGCGATCTTCGAAAGCACATCAAGGCCGTGCACGAAGGATTGCGCGAGCACTCGTGCGAACTCTGCGGCAAGGCCTTTACACAGGCTGCCCACCTCCGCACGCACATCAAGGCCGTGCATGAAGGCCTGCGTGAGCACTCGTGCGAGCTCTGTGGCAAGGCCTTTGCGCAAGTTAGCAACCTCCGCACGCACATCAAGGCTGTGCACGAAGGCCTGCGCGAGCACTCGTGCGAGCTCTGCGGCAAGGCCTTTACGCGCGCTGGCAGCCTCCGCACGCACGTCAAGGCCGTGCATGAAGCACTGCGCGAGTCCTCGTGCGACCTGTGCGGCAACCGTCACGGCGGCTGGCCATCTGCGACGATGTTTCTGCGCGTGGCACGCCAGCCCTCGTTGCCCTGCCGACCGTGAGGAAGCACTGCCGTCACCTTGCCACCAGCAGCCAACCTCGCCCGCCGCGCAAGCGTGGGCGCAAGAGCCTCAGCAGCGTTCGCCGTGACAAATACTTGCGGAGGACGGCCGGCTGGTCTTGAGGCAATGTCCCTGTCTGTCCGCATGGTAGCAGCCAGCCGAATCTTGAACAAGCCTTCCATCAATCTCGATCTTGATCAATCAATACTTGCGTCACCAGATCGACCATCGCTCAAGCCCGTCGCACCCTCGAGCTGGATCAGGCGCCGGCTCACGTGCTTGTGGAGGCTCTGCAGCCACTTTGTCTCCGGCAGCAAGTTGGTGCCGCAGGTGCCCTTGCGACCCGGCAAGAGCTAGCCGCCCCCGAGGCCTCGGGATACAACAGGCTGCCACAGGTGGAGGCCGAGGGCGAGGGCGCGATGCTGACGTTTCGTCTCGACGAGGAGGCGGCGGCGGCGGCAGCGTGGCACTTGAGGCTCTGGGGGGCGCATCGCAGTCGAATGGCACAGAACCTGCGCCATTTACTGGCGGTGCCACCAGCCGCCAAGAGGGGACCAGCGGCTCAACCTATCTAGCTAGAGGCACGACGCAAGGATGGAGCGGCGACGTCGTGGGCAGCGCTCAGTGCCGACGGCCGACTGAGGCTATGACGGGCAGAGCAGTGGCAGGAGACTGCTTTCGAGAAGGGTGAACGGACCGCGAGAAAGCAGCATGGCTGCAGCGGGCGCTGTTCAACAAACTGCTCTGGTCAGGCGGCAACGCGCTTCAGATGGGCCCGGCTTGGAGGCTGGCGCGAGCCACGCCATACGACTGGCTGGCTTTTGCTGTGGATGTGAAGATTACTTACGCCGAGTTAAGACTGGTCGCGAGGTTGACAGCAAGCTAGAGAGTTACCCAACGCCCACTTCGATGCCGAGTGGGCCGCAGGGAGCACAGGCTGCCACCGGTATAAACCGAGGTCTTGCACATGTGCCACCGCAGGTGGGGCGAGCGGCTCCTGGGTCGCCAGGAGCGCGCGCAATAGGTGCCGCTGGTGCTGGAAGATCGTCTCCACGAGGAGGCGACGGCTGGCAGCTTGGCCGTCGAGTTGGTGCTTGGCGTAGTAGTCACGCACGATGCGGCGGAGTGCGGGCCAGTCGCCGGCCGTACCACCTGCCGGTACACAACGCCGCCACTAAACAAGACGTCTATCGCGGCTGCTTGACGTCGAAGCTGGATAAGGCCTTGGGATGCACAGGAGGCCGCCAGGGCAGGCCCAGTGGGTGCGCGTGTGCAGCGGTGGGCGGAGGTACCGATTCTTAGACTCTTCTTTTCTTTGATCGATCTGGTCAGGCGACGACGCGCTTGAGGTCGCTGCGCAGCTGCTCGACGGACACCGGCGCGTTGTGCAGGTCGAGGCCGGTGCGCTCCCAGTGCCGCAGCAGATCGCTCAAGCTCCACACGCTCTTGCCGCCATCGAGAGTCACCGGGTACCAGCTTGTCGCCCACGACGCTCACCAGCCGGCTCAGACGACGGCTCACGCGCTTGCGGAGGCTCTGCCGCCGCCTGATCTCGGCCAACTCCCTGCCACCTCAGCTCGGCGACCACTTGGTGCCGCTGGTGCCGCTGCCACTCGGGCCACTCGACGAGCCACGCCTCGAACTGCGCGTCCGTGATGGCCAGCGCGTCGTCCTTGGCCGCCTCCAGATCATCGTCCGTCACGTCGATGTAGCTCGGGAAGATCATGGCCGTGGCCGCCACGGGCAGGTCGAGCGCCTCGCGCAGGTCGATCTCGAAGCGCAAGTACACGCAGACGTCGTCCACCCAGCGCAACGAGTCCACCTTGCGCTTGGCGTGCTCGTGCACGACCATGAGCCGCATCACCCTGCGCCCAGGTCCCGCAGCTGCTCGGCGCTCTCTCGGGCCTTGGCGACCTCCACGACCAGGTGCATCTGGTTGAGCGCCCACACTGGCTTGTCGCCGCACGCGTCCAGCGAGTCGCTCATCCGCAGGAGCAGCTCCTCGCGCAAGTGCTCGTTTGCCAGACAGCAGCTCGAGCACATTGACCACGCGCTTGGCGAGCGCCTTGCGTGACTCGGCGATGCCAAACTCCTTGGCGTCGCGCAGCCGCGTCAAGAACCGCACCAGCGTCGCGTCGTCGGCCCCTGTTGGCATAGCCGCGGCCTCCACTTGAGCCTCGCTGCTCCAGAACGCCGCGGCTTCTGCAGCGCTCGCAAAACCATGCTTCAGACTGGCCGCCCCAACCAAGGTCGACGTGGAAACGGAGACCTGGCGCGTCTGCCTCGCGAAGCCACTCAAGCGTCTCCGCCGAGAGCCCCGAGCCGCCCAGGTAGATGTCGTGCGGATCGCCATTTTCGCGCAGTGGCCACTCAAGAATGCTGGCTGGCACACTCTCCAGCGAAGTGCATTGCTCGAGCCAAACGTCTTGACCGACGTGCAGGTCCTCCGGCAGGCTTGTGAGAGAAGTGCATTGCGTGGCGTTGAGGCCTCCTGAGACCTGAAGACCGGCTGGTAGACTCGTGAGCGACGTGCAGTCCAGAGTTTGAGCCCAAGATCCACTCGAAGCCCATCTGGTAGACGCTGTAGCCCCGTGCATCCCGCAAGACGCAGACTGCCACGCACGTGCATGCCCTCAGGAAGACGCGTGAGGGCGGTGCACCCGGTCAGGTCCAAATCGCCGCCAAAGTCGGCGTAGCAGTCAGGCAGCTCGCGGATGGTTGTCCACTCAAGGCTCAGACTCCCACTTGGCCCAATGATCTCCCGCAAGGCCACCAGAAAGGCCTCCATGTCCGCCTGGTGCTGCGCCTCCAACGCCGTGCAACCCGCCAGGTCCAGTGTGCCGTTGACACGAAGGCTCGTCGGCAAGCTCGTGAGAGCCGTGCAGCCAACCAAGTCCAGCCTGCCATCCACGCGGAGCCCCTCGGGCACGCTGGTGAGCTTCCGGCAACCCATCAGATTGAGCATGCCGTTGACCTCGGTCAGACTCGCGGGCAGGCTGGTGAGCTCCCGGCAACCTTCCAGGTTGAGCGTGACGTTGACCTTGGTCAGACCCGCCGGCAGGCTGGTCAGGGCTGTGCAGCCTTGAAGATCGAGGTAGCCGCCGATGTTGAGGCCGTCGCTCAGGCTGGTTAGACCATAGCAAAAGTTGAGAACGAGGTTGTCGCCGACGCTGAGGCCGTCGCCCAGGCTGGTCAATGCCGAGCAATAAGCAAGGGTGAGTTTGCCACCGATGCTGAGGCCGCCGTCCAGGCTGGTCAGGGCTGAGCAGCCTTGAAGATTGAGGTTGCCGCCGACGCTGAAGCCATCGGGCACTTGCTCGACAGCATCCCACCACTCTAGAGAAAGCCCAGCTTTGGGCCCCAGCACCGCCGAAAGCTGCTCGAAGAAGGCGCCCATGTCACCGCGGTGCCGCTCTTGCAGGGCCGAGCAATAGCTCAGATCGAGGTTACCGCTGACGCTCAAGCCGTCGGGCAGGCTGGTCAGGGCCGAACAGCCGGAGAGCTTGAGATGTCTGCTGACGCTCAAGCCGTCGGGCAGGCTGGTCAGGGCCTGACAGTTGGCGAGGTCGAGGTCGCCGCCGACGCTGAGGCCGTCGCCCAGGCTGGTCAATGCCGAGCAATTAGCAAGGGTGAGTTTGCCACCGACGCTGAGGCCACCGCCCAGGCTGGTCAGGGCCGAGCAGCCTTGAAGATTGAAATCTTTGCCGACACTGAAGCCATCGGGCACGTGTTCGACAGCATCCCAACACTCTAGGGAAAGCCCAGCCTTGGGCCCCAGCACCGCCGAAAGCTGCTCAAAGAAGGCGCCAATGTCACCGCGGTGCCGCTCCTGCAGGGTCACACAGCCCTTGAGGTTGAGGTCTCCGCCGACGCTGAGGCCGTCGCCAAGGCTGGTCAGAGCGGAGCAGCCCGTCAGGCTCAGGGTGTCGCCGACGCTGAGGCCGTCGCCCAGGCTCGTCAGGGCAGAGCAATGAGTGAGATTGACCAAGCCGCCAACACTGAGGTCGTCGCCAAGGCTGGTCAGTGCCGCACAGCGCAAAAGGCTGAGGTCGCCGCCGACGCTGAGCCCGTCACCCAGACTGATCATGGCTGAGCAACCGTAAAGATCGAGGCCGCCGACGCAAAAGCCATCGGGCACTTGCTCGACAGCATCCCACCCCGAGAGAGAGAGCCCGGCCTTGGGCCCCAGCACCGCCGAAAGCTGCTCGAAGAAGGCGCCCATGTCACCGCGGTGCCGCTCCTGCAGGGTCACACAGCCCTTGAGGTTGAGGTCTCCGCCGACGCTGAGGCCGTCGCCAAGGCTGGTCAGAGCGGAGCAGCCCGTCAGGCTCAGGGTGTCGCCGACCACGAGTCCCTCTGGGAGCGCAGTCAGCGTCGAGCAGGGTGCCTTATCAAGCCAAAGGCTCCTGCGCACTATCATCCCAGCGGGGGCCAACCCGCGTTCAATCAGCTGCCGCGCCTCACGTTCGTCGTCGGCCTCAAACTCCTTGAAGGCTCGGATGATCCTTTGCCTCTGGCCTAAAAGGGTCACCCCGACTCTCCGCAGATCCTGGTACGAAAGTCGCCTACAGCGGGAGAGCGTGCTGTAACTCGATACGATCTCGTTGTAGAATATACTCAACGAGACGCTGTCGAGCACCTCCTTGATCGTCGCTTTGTCATCCACCTGGACCAAGCCGCCTCCCGGCTCTGCGCCTAGCTCGCTCGCGCTCGCGTCAGCGCCCCTCGTCGAGCGCGTGCGACTGCCGCCCGCCATCGCTCAGCCCGCTGCCGCCCGCACTGACCGATGCCCACACTCCGCCCACCCTGCGCCGGACCACCTCCGCCACTGCTGTCCGTCGCTTGCTTCCCCTCGTACTGCTACCTCCCACACACTGCACGTGCTTCAGGTACGGTACCGGTACCGGTACCGTACGGTACCGGTACGGTACCGGTACCGTACCGTACCCGGTACGGTACGTTCGTACATTTCAAGAAATATACAGGCCGTGGAGCCGACAAATTTCCAAGCGAGTTTGCCCGAGTGGTCTAAGGGGTCACGTTAAGGCCGTGATATCTTCGGATGCGTGGGTTCGAGTCCCACAGCTCGTACACATATTTTTTTCTTTTCTGCTTTGAAACCATATTATTTGTTTACCAAACCGAACCAATCTCAGCAGCCATCTCGTATAGTCCAATGGTTAGGATACCTCGCTCTCACCGAGGAGATCCGGGTTCAATTCCCGTACGAGAAGATTCTTTTTTTTTTTTTTCTTGCTCACGCAATGCTGCTGACTGTGACATGTGACCGCAGCACTTGCCGTGCGCGCCCAATAGGTCTAGCGTTGTCCAGACCAGGCCCAGTCAGCCAGCGCCAAGGCCAGCCTCGAACTCGTCCAACTACGGTACTCCGCAACAATCGATCGGTTGTGCGAGAACAACATCAGAGCCAGAACGCAGCCTGGGCGCGCCAGCACGCAGCCTGGGCGCGCCAGCACGCAGCTTGGACGTGCGAGCCTAGACCGCGGGCGTCACGGAGCTGGTGGACGCTTCTGCCGCCGTCCTCTCCTGCTGGGCCAGCTCGCTCGCTCGCCTGCGGCGCATCTGGCGCGCGACAAAGTAGTAGATCGCCGCCACGGCCAGCAGCAGTGGGACCCAGCGCACTAGCACCAGGACGAGCACCAGCCCTCCCGCGCTGCCAGAGTCACCGCTGCTCGTCGGCGCATTGGTGCCATCAGGCAGTCTTACGCTCTGCGCACTGGCTGCCGCACTGCACAGCGCCAGCAGCCACGCGCTGACCTCACGATGGGCCTGCCGGCCTCGCGCCACGACCCATGCCCGCCCGCTTGATGTTCGCGCGTCGCCAGCTTGCATGTCGCTCTTGCGCTTGCTCATGTTCCAACTTGCTCGGCTTTGGCTTTCTTTCTTCCATTTCGGAGGCCGCGGCCAGGTCTCATCTCGAACGTACCGCAGTACCGGCACGGTACCGGTACGGTACCGGTACGGTACTGTGTTACCGGTACTGGTATTGCGAACTGTACTCGAACTGCCGTAGTGGTACCGGTACCGTACCTGGAAGAAGAATACTTTGGTGAGCCTGAGCTCGCCCTCCAGCTCGCTCTCCAGAGCAAGCTTGCTAGCTGGAGGCTGGGCGAGCTCGGTGGCGATGCGATCGAAAAGGAGTAACCTGTGCATTGTGGTCGATCAGCCCCCTGGCGTTGCATAGCGCTCGCTGGTCGGGCGGAGGCCCAACAGCGAGCAGACACGGACGACACGCGAGCGAGGCGATGCCGGTCGAGGAGGGGGATGAAGTTTCGTCGTTTGGAGGCGCGGTGGGCGGCTGGCGCATTGCTGCTCGGCCTCCGAAGGACGCGTCCGATGCCGCAGCTCATCACCTCGTGACGCTCATGATCCATTTCCAGATCACCGTCGATACGGTATCGTACCAAGCAAAGCCCCTGCAAACGCTCGTGCTCGACTCTGTCTGCAGCGCCGAGCTTTCGATCGCGAGAGCAGCAGCGGCTTTTCTCGGACCTTGCCCCCCCGGCGGGCGCTGATGTGCGGTTCGGATGAGCAAGCGTGACGACCGAGCTCGGATGAACCGATTAAACGCCAGCGACGATCTTGGTGATCTCGATCAGTCCTGGCTGCAAGGTTCAAGAAAGTGTCGATTCGAGATTCCAATCCCTCGCTCGCCGACAACAGCGATGATCGGGCGGGCGCTCATCACAGCCCGAGAGCGAGAGTAAGAGAGAGAGGGAAGCGGCACACGCCCAGCTTTCGCCCGTGACCATCACAATGGCCATCGATTGATCGAGATCGATCCGGGACCAGACAGGCCGAGAACTTTAGAGCATTGGCGCCACTATTGCCACGCGCACGAGCCATTGCTCTCATCAGGTCTGCATGGCGGTTCCAGTGGGTGTGAGCTCAAGTTCCGCTTCCCTCGTCCCTTGACCAAAGCTCGATCACCATGTGCTACTCTGTCGCTGGGCCAGAGGCACACGGCTCGGCGAGCATGGCGACGCTGGCGGCGACGACGACGACCTTGAGGACGAGGAGGAAGGGTCTGTCCTCCAGCCGTTCGCTCCTCCTTCTCGCGGAGCTGGTGCTGTGCTGCTCGCCGCCAGCTGCGCCGCCGCCACGGGGCAGGACGTTGTGTCGGGTTCCTCTCGCGTCGTCCTGGGTGGACGACGGCGACAAGACCGACAAGGGCGACGTGCGGCTCGACCGCGCCAACCTGGAGCTCGGCAAGCACCTCTCGTTTGCGCGCATGGGGCCGCTGCCGCCTGGCTTGGCGCCCGGCGCTCGCGTCACCGCCGCTCGCGTGGTGGTCACTGCCACAGGTCCCAGCAAGGAGGCCCTGGGCGTGCAGCTGGAGCTGTACGGCGCGCTCGAGACGAGCAACGAGGCGCTGCTGGACCCAGTCCTCACGCCGGGCACGACAGCGCGTGTCGCCTGGTCTGACATCCCCCGTGGGAGAAGGACCTGCCGTACACGAGCCCGGACGTCGCCAGCGTCGTCCAGGAGCTGCTGGACTCGCCCGCGTGGAGCAACGCCAGCGCGATCGCGCTGCTCTTCGCGCCGGGCGCTGACGCCGACCCTGGCGGCCGCAAGGTGCACTCGTACGAGAGCGATCCTGCGCTAGTGGTCGTGCTCGAGGTGGACTTCGTGCTCGCGCCGCCGCCGGCAGAGAGCCCCGGGGGCGGCGACGGCGCGGGCGGTGGCGATGGTGGCGCCGTGGCACAGCCAGGAGGCGGCGACGACGACGAGGACGATGATGGCAGTGCTGCGGCGTCTGGGGCGATCGCTGCGGGCGTCGGCGCCGCGTGCGTATTCGTGGGCATGGGCATGGGCGTGGCGTTGCGCGCCAGGAGCGGCAGCTCGCGCACGGCCGACGCTGGCAAGGACAAGGACAAGGACGGCAGCGACGGCGCTGGCGACGTGGAGGACGCAGAGCAGGAGCTGGCGTCGGCAACGCAGGCTTGGGCGGACAAGGCGGACCTCGTCAACGCGCGGAAGAAGCCCGAGCGGCACCTCTCGGGCATGGGCGAGGTCATCGCGCTGCTCAAGGCGAACAGCAACCTGCTGGCCAGCGGCGGCAAGTGGTTCCAGCGCACGCGCGAGTCCTTTTGGCAGCGCGAGTCGGTGCAGCCTGCCAAGTCCGCCATGGCGCCCAAGTTGCAGCAGCAGCAGCAGCAGCAGCAGCCTCGCGCCTCCGACCTGCTCTAGGTCCACCTTGTCGCACGAGCGCACGTCCTGGGCACTGCGCTAGTCGCTCTACCACTACAGCACCGCATTCGGTTTAATCTGCTACTTGTCACTCACTCACTCACTCACGGCTGCCTCTCCCTCCCACTACTGCTCACTCAGCGGCTCGCCAGCTCGGGCATCAGCTGCCGCTCCACGTCCTCCGCAGAGGCCTCTCTGCCGCTCAGATCGCGCCCCGACCGCACCCACTCGCGCAGCAGCGCCGCCTCCCACTGCTCGGCGGCGCCGCCAATGCCGCCACGGCCGCCGCCGTAGCCGCCTGCAGGCGCCGACAGCCGCCCCGCGAGCTTCCGCACGCCGCGCCTCAAGCTCCCGCGCCAGCTGGCGCGTCTGCTGCTCGCCGGCCGCCGCGTCGACCGCCGCCGGCCGCCGGCCTTGGCGGCGATGGCCTTGGCGGCGATGGCGCGCTCCTGGCGGCGCCACTCGGGCCACAGGTCGAGCCAGGCGGCGATGGGCTCGGCGTCCGCGGCGATGGCCTGCCGCAGCGCCGCCTGCAGGTGCTGCTGCGCGACGGGCAGCCACCCGGGGAAGCGCACGTGCTCGATGCGCGCGGGCAGCTGCAGGTCCAGGCGCACGCCGTGGCCACCTCGAAGATCAGCAGCGCGGCCACACGGTCTTGTGCGCCACGGCATGGTCGCCACCGGCCTTGCCGTCGTCGTCGTCGTCGTCGTCGTCGTCGTCGTCGTCGTCGTCGTCGGCGGCGGCGGCGGCATCGGCGTCGTATATGGCGGCCAGGCGAGCGAGGGCGGCCGAGCGCACGACGGCTTGCCGGCGCGCGACAGGCGCGAGCTCGCGCAGCCGCGACGACGAACCGCGCGCGCGCGAGCTGCGCCAGTCGCGCGAGGTCGTTCACCGCCAAGACGCGGGCGTCGGGGCAGACGTCGGCCGCGCGGCTTAGGGCGGCGGCTGCGCGGAGCTGCAGGTCGCCGATCGCGCTCGGCACCTCGTCGTCTTCTTCGCCGCCGCCGTCGCCGCCATCGTCGTCGTCCGCGGCTTGCTCGCGTCGGGCTGCCGCTGCGGACAGGCGGCGGCGTCAAGGGCGATGGCATCACCGAGGTCGTGGTCGTGGTCGTCGCGGCACAGCGCGTCGACGGAGGCGGCGAGGGAGATGACCAGCTCGAGCGGCGGCTGGCCGTCCTCGACGAGCGAGGTGAGAAAGTCGCGCAGCGCCCGAGCGAGACGGCTGCGTTCTGCGCTGCCGCCGCCGTCGCAGCACCGTGCGATGGTGTCCCGCATCACCTCCGAGGTCTCGAGCGACGGCAGCGCCGGCGCAGTCCTTGACGACGTCCTCTTGGACGACGACGCTGCTGCTGCTGGCGACGACGCTGCTGGCGGCGGCGGCGGCGGCGGCTGGTCCATGAGCAGCGCCTCCTCCTCTTGGCGCTGCTCCCTGGTGGGCCACCTCCGCCTCGCCACGAAGCGTACGCCCTTGGGCCTGGCCGAGTCGAGCCAGCGCAAGCCCTCCTCGCAGATGCCCGTCCCGCCGATGAACACGCGGTGCTGCCGGCCGTCGTCCCTCGGCTGCCAGTCGAGCATGCCCTCAGGCAGCGCCCTGAGCGCCGTGCAGTCCTCCAGCTCCACGTCCGCGCCCACCTGCATGTCGTGCGGCACGTGGTCGAGCGCGTCGCAGCCGCACAGGTCGACCCCGCCGGCGACGCTGAGGCCGGGCGGCAGCTGGCGCAGCTGGCGGCACCTGGCCAGCACGAGGTCGCCCTGGACGGCCATCGCGCGCGGCAGCACGTGCAGCGCCGGGCAGTCGGCCAGGTACAGGCTGCCGCCGACCTCTGCGTCGCGCGGCAGCGCGCGCAGGCCGCTGCCGTCGGCGACGAGCGCGCCGCCCACCACGAGCTGCCGCGGCAGCTGCCGCAGCGCGCGGCAGCCGGCCAGCACGAGGTCGTCGCGCACGCGCAGGCCGGCGGCAGCCCGTCAGCTGCGGGCAGCGGCTCACGTCGAGCGTGCCGCGCACCTCGAGGCCGCTCGGCAGCGACCGGAGGTCGAGCGACCCGCGCAGCCGGAGGTCGCCCTCCACGCGCAGCGGTCCGCCCGCGCGCCAGGCGCCGGCCAGCGGCGGCGGCAGGCTGCGCGGGTGGGATGGCGCCGCGCCCAGCGACGTCCGCAGCGCCTTGCGCACACGGCCTGCTCCTGCTGCTCCCGCCGGCGAGGGGGCCCAGCCTCGAAGCTGCTGCTGCTGCTGCTCCTGCTGCTGCTGCTCCTGCTGCTGTTGATGATGATGATGATGATGATTTTGATGTTGATGGTGACCAGGACGATGCTCCTGCTCGGGGGATAGAGAGGGACGGGAAAGGAGGATACAGGGGGAGCGGCTTGCCAGGCGTGGCCTTAAGCGCGTCCAGCGGCGCCGCCGCTGGCAGCGTGGCGGCGCGAGTGCGTGGCGCCATCGCTGCTGTCTCTTCTTGTTGGTTTCTTGTTCTTGTTGGTTTCTTGTTGGTTTGCGTCCAAGTCCTTGAATCTCGCACACCCCCACTTTTTTTTAATTAAAATCAAAACTTTTAAATAACAATTTAATTAATTAATTAAAATTGAATTTTAATTAATTGAAATTGAAAAAAGGACGGAAGGACTGCACTCTGCCCTCTTTGGTTGGAGGGATCAAGAGTGGTGAGTGCTCATTTCCCACACATAGTCTTGCTCAAGAATGGCCCTTGTTGTGGTGTTCGCGAGGTGCTGTCATTGGGCCTTGCTTCCACAGCGAGGTGTTCGTTAGCTCTGCTTAGTACTCTCTGGGCTTGGATCCGCTCGGAGACAGGAAAGCATCCATGTGTGCTGCGCGAAAGCAGCGCGGACTGCGCTTTGCGCGCTTGAATTTCCGGGCCAAAAAGCGTCCTCCGCGCCATCCACATAGTAGTATCTACCGGAAACACAGACTCTTAGTAAAACCGCGGCTGAGCAAGTCTCTTAGACCATTCGTTAGTCGCCACATCTAGGATGCAAATAGCACTTTGTTCAGAAACAGAACAGATACAGAAAAGACAGAAGGAAGGAAGGAAGGAAGGAAGGAAGGAAGGAAGGAAGGAAGGAAAGGAAGGAAGGAAGGAAGGAAGGAAGGAAGGAAGGAAGGAAGGAAGGAAGGAAGGAAGGAAGGAAGGAAGGAAGGAAGGAAGGAAGGAAGGAAGGAAGGAAGGAAGGAAGGAAGGAAGGAAGGAAGGAAGGAAGGAAGGAAGGAAGGAAGGAAGGAAGGAAGGAAGGAAGGAAGGAAGGAAGGAAGGAAGGAAGGAAGGAAGGAAGGAAGGAAGGAAAGAAAAAAGGAAGGAAGGAAAGAAGGAAGGAAGGAAGGAAAGGAAGGAAGGAAGGAAGGAAGGAAGAAAGAAAGGAAGGACGTTCGTTCATTCGTTGGGAGGGGTCAAAATACACGTTTTCTGTGGTGATTGTGGTTTCAGGAGGTGCTGTCACTAGGTCTTGCTGTCACAGCGAGATGTTCTTTAGCTCTGCTTAGTGCTCTGTCTGCACTTCGATCCGCGTAAAAAAAGGGAAACCGGGTTGTGTGATATGCAAAGCAGCGCAAACCACACTTTGCATGCTTGGGTTTCCGGGCCAAAAAGCGTCCTCCACGCCGAAAGATAGTAGTATCTACCGGAAACACATTTTCTTAGTTAAATCTAGGCCGAGCAAGTCTCTTAGACCATTCGTTAGTCGCGACATCTAGGATGCAAATAGCACTCATTGTTCAGAAACAGAACAGATACAGAAAAGACAGATTCACAATTTCTTCTCCGGTTCTTTTTACTTTCTGGCACACTCTCCACTCGAAAAGTTGACCTTACTGATGCCGTTCTCGGATCAACGCCAAGGTTTATCCGATAAAACCAAGGACCACATCGGGAAATATGCTCGATTTACCCGAGGCCAATACTCTCTATCCCCCCTAACTCCCCGAGCGGTCCGCTCGTCCAACCCCGAAAATCAAGTAGTATAAGCACAAGCATACGCACCCAGCTCTGGCTCCTGCGCACTCGAGAGACAAAACACCCACCTTAACCTCTGCAGAGTAAGACTATCTACCGGAAACACTAAACTACTCGAAGTAACCCGGTTGTCCGCGTCCTAACAGAACCCGTTAACGGAATGAACAAGCACCTTAAATTCTCCACTATTCTGTCGCACACAGCAACGGCATGGTGAATGTTGACTGATGGGCCACAGGTCAAAACAATCACATGGCGTCAGTCATTGCAATGACCTCTGACGTTTTTAATTAACGTAAATCATTCAATTTTACATTTGGGCCAGCAGCAGACAACAATCGATGTCGATCGATCGACTGATCAAACACGCGCGAGAGCGCGCTGCAGCCGCGCTCGTCGCCGTCGTCGCCGTCGTCGCCGTCCAGGTGCAGCACGTTGGCGCCGCCGTCCCGCCAGCCGCCGCCGCAGCAGCAGCAGCACAAGCGGCAGCACGCGCCTCCGCCATGGGCGCATGCCGCCATGCTGCGGCGCCGGCTCACCGCGAGCGCCGCCACGCCCGAGACGACCGCGAGCAGCATGACCGCCGCGCCCACGATCACGCGCGTGGCCTCCCACGCGACGGCGCCCGCCTCCGCGGCCGGCATGCGCAGCTTGACGCAGCGCTCGTTGCTGCAGTCGAAGGCCGCCTCAAGCTCGGCGCGCTCGGCGCCGCCGACGGGCACCCAGCAGGTCACGTTCCCCGTGCCGCCGCCTTCGCCGCCCGTGACGCCCGTGAGGTCGGCCTTGGCGAGCTCCTCCTGCGAGGGCAGCGCCACATCCGTGCAGCTCGAGCAGCCCATCGAGCAGAGGAGCGTATCGAAGGCCTCGCTCCTGAGCATCGCGGGCGAGCCGGGCGCGTAGAAGTCGTACCTGACGCTGGCCGTGCACGACTCGGCCACGCAGTTCTCGCCAGGGCTCCATGGCGGTGTGGCGCTCCGGCGCGGTGCCGATGATGAGGCAGGCGGATTCGTGAGCCACGAACAGCGTGCTCGGGTCCACGCGCGCCACGGCGCGCTGCTGCGAGGCGGCGCCCGCTAGCGTAAACAGCGCCAGCGCCGCCAGCGCCAGCGCCAGCGTGCCGGCCATGCAGCAGCGCCCGCGAGCGGCGACGATGCGAAGAATTGCCGCGCGGGTCATCGTCGTCATCATCATCGTCCAGCGCGTGGAGCCGCGCCGCGCCGCCGTCGTCGTCATCGCTGCCGCCGTTGCCGACGCCGACGCCGACGCCGCCGCTGCCGCTGCCGCTGCCGCTGCCGCCGCCGCTGCGGCGGGTCTGGAGCTCGATGGCCTCCATGGAACCGCCCGGCTGGACCGGCTTGATCTGGATCTGCCGCCGAAGAGCGCTAGCTTCCGCGCGCGGGCGAGCGCTGGCGGCGTCAGCTGGCGCTCGCAGCGCCGCCGCGCCGCCGCCCGCCGCCGTCGCCGCTCTTGCTGCTGCCATGGTCGTCGGTGGCGGCGCTTGCCTGGCCGATTCGGCATGAGGTCGTATCTTTGGCCGAGCGTTGGCGCCGCTCACAGAGAGAAGAAGCACGCGTAGATGGCCGTGATGGCGGCGGCGGCGGCTGCGGCGGCAGCGGCCCACCCGCCGAGCACCGCCGCCCTCGATGCAGGCGAAGAAGAAGAAGAAGAAGAAGGCGTGGCGACAGCAGTAGTCGCCGGCGGCGTGGCAATGGCCCGCCAATGGCGTTGGCCGCCGCAGAGTGAGGTCGACAGGCAGGCCGCAGCGCCACGCTGCAGCGCCTACCACCTCGCCGCTGTCAACGCCAGTGCCCAGTGTGCCATAGGCCGCGTCACCCCACAGCACCGACCGCACTTGCTCGTGCTGCTGCTCGAGCTGCAGCTGCTCGTGCAGCTGCTGCTCGAGCTGCTGCTCGTGCTGCTACTGCTGCTCGATAGCACTGACGTCTCTGACCACGACGGCGCAGGTGGGAAGGCGTCCACGGCCTTGCAGTTGCAGCACCCGTCCTCGCTTGATCCACTCGAGCAGAGTGCTGCCGCCCAGGTCAAGCCAGCCAGCACGGCCAGCCAGCAGCACGGCCAGCCAGCCGGCCAGGGCAGCAGGTCGCCACTAGTCGCTGCAGCATCGCATCGCGCCATCAGGTTGGCACGCCTGGCGTGCGAGGCAGGCAGCGGCCAGGGACAGCTTGCCGCCGCGAGCTCTTGCTCGGGCAGCAAGCGCCTGCACCAGCAGCAGCAGCAGCAGCAGCGCGCCGCGAGCATCATCGCAGCCAGCAGCCATGAGTCAGTCACCTCTTGCCAACTAGGAAACAATGACCTGGCGGCACATCTGCACAGGTCAGCGGGCCACGTGAGTGGACCACGCGAGCCACGTAGTTGCAAGTCATGGGAGTGAGTGGTAAGTAAGTGTGGTGAACCTCGGCTTTGGCCCTCCCAGAGCTGCGCAAGCGCTGCCCATGTCATTCGCGAGGCGGTAAAGCCTCGGATGTCCATTTACGGGGGACCACAACTCGTCATCGGTTGTGAAGGTTTCATCTACCTTGTGAAAGGTAAAAGAAGATGGAAATACATACTGATCCTGTCGAGTATGGTCATTCGCTTATACTGCCACGACGTCAAACCTCCGCCGGAAGACCCCAAAGACGGCGTCATGGTTCGCAGACCCCAACCTGACGCAAATTTGGGCGTCATGGGTCGAGAGTCCACACCCAGCAGCAGCAAACGCCAGCCAGCGACCAGCCAGTTGCCCTCGGCGAAACCTGGCGGCACGAGCAATGACCTGGAGGACGTCAATCTGCGTACCTCGGACGACTACTGACTACTGGCCAAGGTCCCGTCTCGCGCATGACCACCGCCGGGGGAACTAGTTTCCCCGGCCATTGCAACCCGTTTCAAAAAGTGTGCGCTGTTGATAGGCGCAAGCAGAGCAGTGGGTGTGTTCTCACCAGACCCCGGGTGTTGCGCTCCGCGTACCCAACACTAACAAAAAAAAAAAAAAAAAAAAAAAAGAGCAGAAAAGAAAGCAAGCAAAAACCCAAAAGCGAAGAAGGAGCAATAGTAGAAGAAGGAGGAGGAGGAGATGAAGGTCGGCTCGAGGCGGCTGGCCGCGGCCATGGCGGCCATGGCGGCGGCGCTGCCCAGCGGCGCCGGGGCGACGTGGACCTCGGCCCGCTGCTCGCCGGGCAGCCGCTCCCAGCTGCGGCGACCTGTGCGCGCCGGAATTCGACCGGCGCTCGCAGAGCCAGTTCCAGTTCGCGCCTGCCGCGCAGGCCGGCGCCGTGGCCGTGCCCGAGGGCGCGGACATCAGCGACGCGCGGCTCGTGGTCGTGGACGACCGCCGCGGCGAGCCCGTGCAGCAGCTCTCGCTGATCTCCTTAATGGCGCCGGCAGCGGCGAGCTCGAGGTGGACTGCTCGGCCATCACCGCCGTGGCGCTGGCGCGGTCGACGGCGGACAACCTGTCGCCGCGCGTGTCGCGCACGCAGCTGGAGCGCGGCGGCAGCAGCAACGTGTGCGTGGCCAGCTGGGACCAGGCCTTCGCCACGGCCGAGCACCTGGCCGCCTCGCGCGACTTTGTGGCGCTGGTGCTGGGGGCGACGTGCTGGGCGACGCCGGCAGCGGCTCGGCCAGCTCGGCCAGCGTGGCCGTGTACCCGCGCAGCCAGCGCATCGTGACCGCGGACGAGGCCGAGCGGCCGCTCTTCCTGATCAGCGACCTGCGCACGCTCGAGCACGAGGACAGCAACCCCGACGCGCCATCACCTCGCGCGTGTTCAAGACCGTCGTGCAGCTCGACCGCGACTCGCTCACGCCCAGCTCGTGCAGCTTCCCCACCTCCATGGTGGTGCACCTCGACGGCAAGCTCGACGGCTCGGGCAAGCCCGAGTGCGTGGTCGTCGCCGGCGCGCCCGAGGTGGCCGAGGACGGCCAGAGCGTGGAGTTCGCCGCCACGCACGACTTCAACCAGGTCGTCGCCTGCGCCATCGAGGCCGGCGTGTCGGGCGGCAGCACCGTCTACTGGATGAACGTGCAGGCCGCCGTCGCGCAGGGCCCGGTCGATCTCGACGGCTGCGGCCAGGACAAGGACGTGCTCGACCCGCTGCGGGCGCCGCAAGAGTACCACGTGGCGGTGAGCAACACGGTCACCACCGGGTCGTCCGACGTGACGCAGCTGCTGGTGACCTACACGGACCACTGGCCGCTGCCCTGCGGCGGGCGCACGACGCCCATGGCGCGGCTCAAGCTCAAGGTGCGCATGGTGACCGAGTTCCCGGGCTACTGCATGATCGAGCGCTCGTACCCGCCCTCCACGGTGGACGAGACGGCCATGACGCTGCACTGGGGCCCCAAGTGCAAGAACGACGACGGCCGCGACTGCAGCGCCAAGTTCGCCTCCGAGGCCTGCCTGCCCATGGAGTTCCTGCCCGACGGCAGCTGCCGCTTCACGCGCCGCGGCCAGCTGGACCTCAGCGTGACCTACACCTACCTGGACGACCGCAACCGGGTCATCATCGCCGAGACGGCGGCGCTGGACAGGCTGGTCGTGCCGGACAAGATCTTCCCGGCGGCGCAGTGCCCCACGGTGCTCGAGCAGGAGAACGTCACCAGCAGCTTCCCCATCGACATGGAGGTCACGGGCCCCAACAACCTCAACAACGATGACCACGCGAGTCTTCTTCGCCGACGGCTTCGACGCCAGCGAGGTGACGCTGCGCATCCTGCGCGTCGAGGCCGAGCTGCGCGCTCGAGCTCCAGCTCGGGCTCGAGCGACCCGGACTTTGAGCACCGCTTCGAGGTGGAGACCAAGCTGGCGCTCATCAACTTTAGCGAGGCCGCCGAGTACAGCGACGCCCACTTTTGCCGCTACCGCGCCAGCGGCGAGGACGTCTGCCGGCCGTTCTACCTGGCCTCCGCGGGCCGCGTCAACGACCTCGTGCTGGCCGACCCGGACCGCTTCCTGAGCCCCACGCGCGGCTACGAGGGCTGCCAGCGCAACGACCAGCGCGAGGACCGCTTCATCTTCACGCCCAGCAACTGGGTCTTCAGCGAGTTCGACGAGGCCGACGGCGAGATGGTCTTCTTCGTCAACGCCGAGGTCACCACCTGCGCCACGCCGGCCTCCAGCCAGCGCCGCCAGCTGCGCGTGCTGCAGCAGAACGGCGACGGCGACGACGACGGCGGCGACGCGTACACGTCCGACATCGTGGCGGTGGACCCGCGACATCGCCGTGGGCGACCGCGGTCCGGTCAAGGTGACCTCCGCGCGCATCTCGGTGCCCGTCAAGCGCGTCGCGGAGGAGGCCGGCGGGGACCTCGGCGGCCAGGAGCCGCCGCCCGGCCGGCGAGCCCGTCGGGGCGGGCGGCCTGCCCGTGGCGGCGGTCGGGCCGCCGCGGCGGCCGGCGTGCTGGTCGTGGTGGCCGCCGTCGTGCTCATCAAGCGCGCCAAGGCGCAGCCGGCGCGCGTGGAAGGACACCTGGTGGCCTGACCGACCGACAAAGCCAAGCCACCAACTGCCTACCGGTACGTACGTGCGTGCGTACGCTCCCTGCTGGCCGGCCGGGCTTCCTTACAGCTTGCACGGCATCAAGGAATGAAGGAATGAGTGAGTGTCGGAGTGAAGCGCAGCACGCTGACGTCTTGCCTGCCTGCCTGCCCGCCCGATGCACGGTGACCTTTGTGGCGTCAGCTTCGATCGATTGGTTGGTCTTCATCTTGGTCTTGATTGTATCAACTGATGCCTGCCACTTGCCTCTGCCTCCAGTAGCTCTGCTCGCTGCACGCTGCTCACCTGGCCCCAATCAGGAATCAGGCAGGCAGGCAAGCCAAGGCAGAGCAGAATCGTGCCGCCTGCTGGCTGACGCAGAAAGCATGCAGAGCGCAGTCAGCGCGCGTTCGGAACGGCCTGCTGCTGGCTGTGGCTGGCTGGCTGGCATGGTACGAGTACTTTCAAGGGCGGCGCGCTCCTTCCTTGAAATCGGTCCAGCTGCCTTGCACGGATTCGCCCTGAACCCCCTCTCGACTGGGCTCGTGGCCTCGGCCAAACCAACCTTACCGTACAGCACTGGACAGCGCTGGACGGCTGAGGCTGCCTTCCGAGCGCGGTGTGAGGCAGGCATGGCCGGCACGGCCGGCCGATTGATTGGTTGACGCAAAATAGGCTGGCAAGCAAGCTCAGTTAGCGACTCGCACGAGGTCGGCAAGCGAGCCTGGATTGCCGGAGAGACGGTGGGGATGCGATGCATGCGCGCGATGCTTCACGGAACAAAGAGACTCACACCACCCAGAGCAGCTGCTGCCTCAGCTTCACCCGAGACTTGACTTTCGTTGTGCACGAGGCCGATGACGCTCTCGACAAGCAGGCAGCCTGCCTGGCTGGCAGCCCTCATTGCTCGACACCTGACCTCTTCCTACCAGGTGTGACTCTGCGATCTATCTCTGCGCCAGCGTCATACGTCCGTAAGGTACGTACACCTGCACCACAGGCACAGGCTCGAGCTCGCTCTTGATTGTTTGATCGAGGCCAGCCAGCCAGCCACCGCCGGCCAGGCCAGGCAGACCTGGAACGAACGAGGGCAAAGACAAGGAACAAGATCTCGACGACCATGAAACAGCAGATGACCCGCGTCCTGGCCGGCCTCGTGCTGGCCCAGCACGCCGTGACCGCGCTGGACCTCGCGCCGCTCCTTGATGGGTCGCCGCTGCCGGGCGGCTGCAGCGCCCTCTGCGCGCCCGAGTACGACCGGCGGCGGCAGAGCGAGTTCCTGTTCGCGCCGGCCGCAACGCCCGAGAACGTGACCGTGGGCGGCGTCGCGATCGCCGACGGCGGCGACGGCCCCAGCGCCGCCGCCGCCGCGCGCCTCGTGGTGGTGGACGACCGCCGCGGCGAGCCCGTCGAGCCGCTGGCGCTCATCTTTTTGGGCTCGCCCACGCCGCCGTGGACTGCTCCGCCGTCACGGCCGTGGCGCTCGCACGGAACGCCGCCGCGCTGCCGGACGCGCGCGTCTTCGCCACGCGGCTCGAGCGCGGCGCCACCAGCAACGTCTGCGTGGCGGCGTGGCGCGGCGCCTTCGCCTCGGCCGAGCACATGGACCCTTCGCGCGACTTTGTGGTGGCCTTTGTGCTCGGCGACGCGCTCGGCGACGCCGGCACCGTCACGCCCAGCTCGGCCAGCGTGGTCGTGCAGCCGCTCGACCACGCATCGTGACCGCGGACGAGCTCGCGCGCAAGCTGTTCGTGCTGAGCGACCTGCGCACGCTCGAGGACGAGGACAGCGACCCCGACGCGCCCATCACCTCGCGCGTGTTCAAGACCGTGGTGCAGCTCGACCGCGACTCGCTCACGCCCAGCTCGTGCGGCTTTCCCACCTCCATGGTGGTGCACCTGGACGGCAAGCTCGAGGGCGGCGACGCGGACTGCGCGGTCACCACGGGCGCGCCAGTGCAGGCGGAGGACGGCCAGAGCGTCGAGTACGCCGCCACGCACGACTTTGACCGCGTCGTGGCCTGCGCCAGGTCCGCGACGACCACTGGCGGCGACTCGGTCTTCTGGATGGTCGTGCAGGCCGAGGCAAGGCCCGAGGCTCTCGAGGGCGAGGGCTGCGGCGCGGGCGACTGGGTGCCGCTCGACCCCTCGCGGGCGCCGCAAGAGTACCACGTGGCCGTCTCCAACACGGTGACCGCCGGCTCCGAAGAGGTGACGCAGCTGCTGGTGCAGTACGTGGACCAGGCGCCGCTCGCCTGCGCCGGCCGCACGACGCCCATGGCGCGCCTCGAGGTGCGGGCGCAGATGATCACCACCTTTCCCAACTTTGCCGACATCCAGCGGTCGTACCCAGCCGCCGCCGTGGACGAGGCGGCCATGACGCGCGTGGCCGGGCCGCAGTGCGAGGACGAGGGACGCGACTGCGAGGTGGCCTTTGCCTCCGAGGCCTGCCTGCCCATGGAGTTCCTCGACGACGGCGGCTGCCGCTTTGCGCGTCGCGGCCAGCTCAACATCTCGGTCACCTACACGTACCTGGACGACCAGGACAACGTCATCATCGCCGAGACGGCGGCGCTGGACAGGCTGGTCGTGCCGGAGAGGTCTTCCCCGTCGCAGTGCCCCACGGTGCTCGAGCAGGAGAACGTCACCAGCAGCTTTCCCATCAACATGGACATCGACGGCCCCAACAACCTCAACAACGAGATGACCACGCGCGTCTTCTTCGCCGACGGCTTCGACGCCAGCGAGGGTGACGCTGCGCATTCTCAGCGTGGAGGCCGAGCTGCGCTCGAGCTCCAGCTCGGGCTCCAGCGACCCGGACTTTGAGAAGCGCTTCGAGGTGGAGACCAAGCTGGCGCTGCTCAACTACGCGGAGGCCGCCGAGTACAGCGACGCCCACTTTTGCCGCTACCGCGCCAGCGGCGAGGACGTCTGCCGGCCGTTCTACCTGGCCTCTGCGGGCCGCGTCAACGACCTCGTGCTGGCCGACCCGGACCGCTTCCTGAGCCCCACGCGCGGCTACGAGGGCTGTCAGCGCAACGACCAGCGTCGCGAGGACCGCTTCATCTTCACGCCCAGCAACTGGGTCTTCAGCGAGTTCGACGAGGCCGACGGCGAGATGGTCTTCTTCGTCAAGGCCGAGGTCACCACTTGCGCCACGCCGGCCTCCAGCCAGCGCCGTCAGCTGCGCGTGCTGCAGCAGAGCGGCGGTGGCGACGATGAGGACGACGATGAGGACGTGGTCGTGGGCGACCGCGGACCGGTCAAGGTGACCTCCGCGCGCATCTCGGTGCCCATCAAGATGGTGAACGAGGACGGCCTGCAGGGCAACGTGCCGCCGCCCGGTGGCGAGCCGGTTGACACGGCTGCCTTCCCCGTCGCGGCTGTCGCGGCGGCAGCCGTGGCCTGTGGCTTGGTCGTGCTCGTCGCGGCCGTCGCGATCCACCGTCGTCGCAGCGGCGGCGCTGCCGGCGCTGCCAAGGCCTCCTCCACTTCGGCGCGCGTCGAGGGACAGCTCGCGGCTTGACGGGCACCGCCGCTGCTATATATGCTCATACGGTATACAACAACATCAAGGAATCAATCACCCTTTCAATCAATCCTGGTCATCAACCCTGGTCAGCGAGAGCTCTGAGCTGATCTTGTCGACATGGAATCAAGCACGCGCGTACCACTGCACCGACCGAGCTTGCGCTAGGATAAGTGGCTGCGGCTGCTTTCCGAATCTTCGCACCAAACAGGCCCACCCGCGTACCGCCAATCCAATCTCCAGCCGCGTACCACGGCATGGACCGAGCTCGCGCTGGGATGTTTGGTCGCGGTTGGCTGCGGTTGAGCGATCGATAGATCCCTCCAGAGCCGCGTCAATCCTCGCATCAATCAATCAATCAGGCCGGCCCAGCAGCCGCGTACCACGGCACCGGCCGAGCTTGCGCTGGAAAGGTCGGCAGGCAACTGCGCGTACCTCGGCATGGCCACCGCCGCCACCAAAACAATCCACGAAAAGCCAGCCGTCCTGCGCGTACTACGGCACCGACCGAGCTTGCGCTGGAAAGGTCGGCAGGCAACTGCTGCGCGTACCTCGGCATGGCCACCAAAACAACCCACGAAAAGCCAGCCATCCTGCGCGTACCCTCTCGCAAATCAAAACACATCCGACGTCCACAGCCACACACTCCACCCGCGTACCCCAACCTCCCACACACTCCAACCCACACCCACCCCAACTGTGTGACCGCAACAACACTGCACCCACTCGCGTCTCTCCGTCCACACTCCCACAATACAAGACCCGGTCGCCCGCCTTTCCCACTGCTGGGTCCAGGCCATCCCACTGCTGGGTCCAGGCCACGTGCATACCTTCTCTGCGATGGTAAAGTCTTCTGCTTTTCTTTCCTTCATTCCTTCCTTCCTTCCTTCCTTCCTTCCGCCTCTTTTTTTCTTGTTTTTTTGGTGGTTTTTCTTCGTTCTGACTGATGACTGTCTGTGATGTTGTCGGATTGGGTGATTGTTGATGTTGTTGCAGTCATTGAACATCATCAGGTTGACGTCAGAGCCGCAGTGAGTTGCAGTCATCGATTGACTGATCGATCGATCAATCGACGATGCGGAGGTCGACGACGATGGCCAAGGCGGCGATGGCGATGGCGGTGGCGGTGGCGGTGGCGGCGGCGGCGGCGCAGGAGGCCGGCGGCGTGCTGGACCTGAGCGCCGGGGCGGGGCTGTCCTGCCCGCTGTGCGTGGCCTTCGATCGGCGCACGCCGCCGCCGCTGGAGGAGCTGCCCGAGTACCGCGACGCCGGCGGCGGCATGGACGCGCCTGCGCCGCAGGCCGTGCGCGCCAGGCCGGGCGAGGCCGCGCGCAACGCGAGCATGATCGTGGTGGACGACCGGCTCGGCGCGCGCGTGCAGCAGGCCGACCTGCTGCTGCTGGACCGCCGGGCGGGCGGCGCGCCGGCGACGGCGGTCGAGTGCGGGAGCTCCTTCGCGGCCGCCTACGCGCGGGCGGCGCCGCCCGCGCAGGCGGTCTTCACGGCGCCGCTGGAGCCCACGCCGGGCGGCTGCCGCGCGACCTGGCGCAACGCCTTCGGCTCGGCCGATGAGCTCGACCAGATTCGCGACTTTGTCATGGTCTACGTGCTGCACGACCTCATGCCGCCGCAGGCAGCGGCGCCGACGGAGGAGGAGGAGGAGGAGGAGGAGGAGGAGCTGGTGCTGCGGCTGGTCGACGTCGCCGGCGTCCGCATCGTCACGCGCGACGAGGCCGATGTGCCGCTGTTCCATGTGAGCGACCTCCGAGCGACCGAGACGGTCGACGCTGAGCAAGAGCAGGACGTGGCTAGCCGGGTGGAGGCCGCGGCGCTGAGGGTGGCGGTGAAGCTCGACCGCAGCTCGCTCACGCCGCGCGACTGCGCCTTCCCCAGCGAGGTGCACCTGCGCTTCGGCCCCGGCACCGCCGACCAGCAGCAGCAGCGGCAGCAGCAGCAGCAGGAGTGCAGCGTCGTCGCGCAGCAGGCGGCGGACGCTGGCGACGACGACGGCGACGTGCAGGCGTACGCCGCGGGCGCGCTGCAGCTGTCGCAGATCCGCGCGTGCGGCGCGGTCGCCTTCGAGAGCGGCGCCGACCTCATCTTCGCCATCAACGTCTCCGTCTCGGCCGAGCTCGACGGCGCAGGCGGCGACGGCGCAGGCGGCGACGGCGCAGGCGGCGCAGGCGCAGGCGCGGGCGCGGGCAGCTGCCCTCGCGACAAGCCGGTGGTCATGGCCGGGGCGGCGTCCACGCACGAGCTGTTCCTGCGGCTGGAGCGCGCCGTGGAGGTCGGGTCGGGCGAGGAGGGCGTGACGCAGCTGACGCTGCGCTACCTGGGCCACTCGGGCGAGCCCTGCGGCGGCCGCAGCGAGCCCATGGCCCGGCTGGCCGTCACGGTGGCGGCCGAGACGGCCATCCGCAGCGGGTGCACCTACGACATCGCCGCCGCGCCGCACGCCGCCATCGGCGCGGCGCGCCTGCGCCTCGCCCGCGCCGACTGCGTCTCGGGCCCCAGCGGCACCTGCCTGCTCGACCTGGTCAGCGACGCCTGCCTGCCCGTCGCGCTGGCCGCCGAGGCCGCCGCGCAGGCCGCCTGCGCCTTCGCCAGCGGCCTCGGCCGCCTCGACCTGGGCGTGTCCTTCGCCTACGTGGACTCGCGCGGCCGCCAGTTCCTCGCCGAGACCGCGCGCCTCGAGCTGCCGGCGCTGCCGCCGCGCGACCTGCCGCGCTGCCCGGTGCCGGTCGAGCAGGTGGACGTGTCGGCCGAGTTCCCGCTCGAGCTCGCCGTGGAGGCCACCGCCATGGACGCGCAGGTCGCGCTCGAGGTCCGCCTCAGCGCCGCCGCCGACGACGGCGAGCCCGCCGTCGCCGTGCGCGTGGTCAGCGTGCTGGCCACGCTCACCGCGACGGCGCAGGTCGACAGCGGCGGCGACGACGACGACGACGATGACCGCGGCGATGGTGACGCCAATGACGCGCGGGAGGTCAATGGGGACTACGTGCTGCTCATGTCGGTGGACCGCAAGCGCGAGCTCATGCGCGCGTCGGCGGCGCCGTACTTTGACGACGCCCACTTCTGCCGCTATGCCGTCGCCGACGACGCTGACGACGACGACGACGACGCTGGCGACGACGCTGACGCTGACGGCGACGCTGACGACGGCGCTGACGGCGACGGCGCTGCGTGCGGCCCGTTCTACGAGAGCGGCAGCAGCGACAGGTCCAACGCGCTCGTGGAGCAGCTGCCCGGGCGGTACCTGGTGCCCGCCAAGGGCTACTCGCGCTGCCAGGACGTGTACGCGGCGCCGGAGGTGGACCGCTTCTTCTTCACGCCCAGCAAGTGGCCGCAGCTCGACCGCTTCGACGCGCCCGAGGGCGTCCTGCGCGTGGAGATGGTCGTCGCGGTCATGGCGGAATGCGCCGCCGCACGCCGCATGCTGTGGTGGCAGGACGAGGACGCGGGCGAGGGCGAGGCCATGCCGCTGCGCGTGACCTCGGCCAGCGCCGAGGTGACCATCGCGCGCCGCGAAGGCGGGCCGCCGCCGCCGGACGGCCCCGGCGGGGATGGCGGCGATCCGGCCGGGGGCGCCGAGGCGGGCGGCGCCGCCGCCGCCGCCGCGGGCGCCGTCGCGGGCGTCGTGGCGCTCGGCGCCGCGCTGCTGGCGTGGCGCCGCCGCGAGCAGATCCTCGACCGCCTGCCGAGCCGCCTGCGCGGCCGCGATGGCGGCGTCGACGTCGAGGAGCCTGGACTTGTACTTTCCTCTTAACCTAACCCACTCCACCACAACTCACTCTTCGAGAGTGGGTTGTCGCAACCCACACTGTACCGTCACTTAGCAATCACGTCGCACACCAACACGACCTGGTCACCCCGAACCCGAGCACGCACCCGGCAGTCGCCGCCATCTTGCGACTCGGGGACCAGCTCCCCGAGAGCCTGCCACCACACGTCCTGCCCGAACAACATCTACCAGCAGTACTCCTTACGGCAACGAAGCTCAAAGACCTCATCCACATCCACGCCTCCAACATCACCAAAGGTCTACATGCAGGCAACGCCGCACGACTTCAACGCAAGCTTGACATCACCTGCGGCGACAAGACCATGCAGCCGCCACCGCCAGCCGACGCCGAACCGCCCGACCCTGGACGCCGAGAGCGGCCTTCCTCACACGCCGCATCCACGCGGCCAACCAGGAGACCTCGGCCGGTGTCATCCTGCTCACCACGCCGTCGCTTGCCGTGACCCAGCTGCCCAACAAGCTCTGGCTCGCCTACCTCCGCAAGCGCACCGGCCAAGCTCGTCCCGATCTGGCGTCCAGTCCAACCACGTGCGGCTGCGGCGCGACCGAGATGCGCAAGCCGAGCGCCAACTGGTTCCACGCGCTCCACTGCAAGCACGTCAACACCGCCACCGTGGCCCACAACGCGGCCCGCGACGTCATCTGCAAGCACCTCAACAAGCTGGGAGGCACCGCTCGCACCGAAGTTTGGGTGAGCGACAACCTCCGCGTCGACGTACATGCTACCTTGCAAGCACCTGCCAAGCCGGTCATCATTGATGTGACTGCCGTGAACACTATCAGCTCAACGAGCTTTGTCACGGAGCGCTCTTTGCCAACCGTCGCGGCCGCCGCTTGCAAGGCCAAGCATGACAAGTACGACGCCGCCCTTGGCTCCAACAAGCTCCTCATCCCGGTCCTCTCTACGGCAGGTGGCACGGCCGGCGACTGGCCCGCACTCCGCCGCATCGTGCGCGACTACTACGCCAAGCACCAACTCGACGGCCTCGCTGCCAGCCGTCGCCTCCTCGTGGAGACGATCTTCCAGCGCCAGCGGCACCTATTGCGCGCGCTCCTGGCGAACCAGGAGCCGCTCGCCCCACCAGCGGTGGCACATGCGCAAGACCTCGGTTTATACCGGTGGCAGCCTGTGCTCCCTGCAGCCCCACTCGGCATCGAAGTGGGCGTTGGGTAACTCTCTAGCTTGCTGTCAACCTCGCGACCAGTCTTAACTCGGCGTAAGTAATCTTCAAGATCCATTCTTAGCAATGGCACGTGCTTTCGGGTCGATCGACCTCGAGATCGAGATCGAGATCGAGATCGAGATCGAGATCGAGATCGAGGTCGAGGTCGAGGTCGAGGTCGAGGTCGATCCAGGAGGTGACGACGATGTCCATGGCCGTCACATCGCTGCTGCCCAAGGCGCTGGCGCTGCTGGCGCTGCTCGTGCTGCTCGTGCACGACACAGCGGCAGCAGCAGCAGCGGCAGCAGCGACGGCGGCGACGGCGGCGACGGCGGCGACGGCGGCGACGGCGGCGACGGCGACGGCGGCGCAGGTGCAGAACCGGTGCGACCCCTCACCGACGCTAGCTGCGCAGCGGTGCGCGTGTTTGGCTCTGCGGCAGACTGCGAGGCGGCCGCGACGCCGCCGCTCGAGGAGTTCGGCCTGCGCGTGAACCCCGCCGGCCTGAGGACGCCCGAGCTGGCCCAGTGCGCGCCGGCGCCGCAAGCGCGCGTGGAGCTCTCCGCCAGCTTCTGCGCGCCAGGAGACCCCGGGTGCGCGGCCGACAGGACGCTATCGCTCGCCATCAACGCCTCGGACGCGGGGCGTTGCGTCGGCGTGCAGGGCGACGCCGCGCTCGCGGTCACCGTGGACTTTGACTGCAAGCAGATCGGCGGCCTGTGCGACCCCGAGCGGGACGCCAGGACGGCTGCGTCAGGTTCGGCATGGGCTCCGCCTGCGGCGTCGGCCGCGAGAACGAGCTGCCGGTGGGCTTGCTGGCCACTGGCGAGTGCCTCCGCATGGTCTTGCGGCCGGACAAGTTCACCCGGTACGAAGTGCGCGCCAGAGCGGGGCTTTCTCGTCAGCTTGGAGTGCAACGCCACCTGCGGCGACTGCCAGATCGGACCGCTGCTCACGCAGAAGGAGGAGTGCATCGTGCTGGCCGACTCGGGCACGACGCTGCGCCCGCTGGGCTTCTGCCCGCGGCCCACGGCCGCGCCGACGGCGATGCCGACGACGGCGGCAGGTTGGAGCTGACGACGCCCAAAGATGATGCGCAAGACGATGCCTCAGCTGCGCAAGCCAAAGCCGGCAAGGACAACGTGCTCCTGCTCGTGCTCCTGCTCCTCGTCGTCAACTCCCTGCTGCTTGCTCGCCGCTGACTAGCTAGTCACGATCACTCTCAATCAATCAGTAAAGAGTACGTACTCTAGCTTAGCTCGTTGGAGTCGACGACACAGTGCGTCCAGTACTCTAGGCTGGCGTACGTACTCTTGCTGCTCGGCTTTCACACAGGGCGACCACGGCGGCTGTGTGGGGGGGCTGGGCTGGCTGACACACGTGCTTGGCGCTCTCGCGAGGACACAGGTGCGTGGCCCGAGGGTGGGTGGGGGGCCCCTCAATGGGGCAGCCGAGAAGCCAATTTGTTTCCCCTTCTCGGCACACTTTTGACGACCCAAGCTGCTGCTGCCGCCGCTACTGCTGCTGCCGCCGCTACTGCCGCTACCGCTGCTGCTGCTAATGCTGCTGCTGCTGCTGCTGCTGCTGCTGCTGCTGCTTTTGACGCGGATTCCGCGCCGCTGGTGGTTGGTGGTGGTGACCATGAGGACAGATCATACGCACGTGACATTGCACGTGCTTGCCCCGAAAGGCAAGGGGCGACCGAGCACCTGTTGGTCTTGATCTTTAGAGCGAGACAGACCCGAAACGCGCTCAATCTTGTTCAAGTCGAGCAAACCCGGCGAGAGCACAGCGAGCAGACCAGTAACGCAGGCGCAGCCGACTAGAACAGATGACGAGCTCAACGACCTCGATGCGGCGCCTGCTAGCGGCCGCCCTAGCAGCAGCGGCGACGGCGCAGCGCTGCGACCCCTCCGTGGACTCCTCCTGCGCCGCCGTGCAGCTCTTCCTAGCCGACGAGGACGGCTGCGGCGCCGCCAACGTGACGGCCGGCGAGCCCATCGCCGAGTTTGGCCTCCTGGTAAACAACTTCACGCCCGACTCGACCGAGGAGGCGCAGTGCACGCCGTCCGGGCTGGGCCAGGTCAACGTCAGCGCCACCTTCTGCCCGCCGAGCCTCGGCGGCGACGTCGCCTGCGCGAGCGAGGCGCTGCTCTCGACCACGGCGGACATCACCGGCCGCTGCCTGGACATCGAGGGCGCGACGCCGCTAGTCGCCGTGGTGGACTTTGACTGCCAGGAAGTGGGCTATTGCTCGCCGCTCACGGACGCCGAGGACGGCTGCGTGCACTTTGACTTCTTCGCGCAAGACCAGTGCCAAGCCGGGGGCGAGCTGCAGGAGCAGCTCGTGCCGGTCGGCTTGCTGGCAGACGGAGAGTGCCGCGCGCAGCTCTACCAGCCCGGGCCTTCAACCGCATCGCCTGCGACGGCGACGACTTTGTCATCAGCCTCGGCTGCAATGCCACCTGCGGCGACTGCGAGACCGAGAGCCTCCTGGCCGAGCCGCAAGAGTGCGTGCCGCTCGCCCCGGGGAGCTTTCGCCCGCGCGACACCTGCCCCCAACCTTCCACGCTCGCGCCCACGCTCTTGCAGACGTCGGCGCCACCACAGACTCCGCCTCGGCGGCCGCGCCTTTGCCCGCGCGAGCGCTTCTGCCTGGCACGCTAGCGACGGTGCTTCTCGCGAGCGCCGCACTGAGTACGCGCTCGTAGCCGCTCATGCCTGCAAGCCTGCTGCCCAGAACCCGAGTACGACCAGGGCACCGCACGTACTGCCGTAGTCTGCTCCACGTTGACGCGCAACATATTTTACAGAGTGCCGTGCCTACTCCTGGGCGTGGCTCTTGCTTGCACAGAGGTGGTCGAGAGGCGCAAGCCAACCTCCGTAGCCCAGCAGCTCACCGGCAGACCGAGCAGCAAAAGGCAGACGGGCAGGCGCGAAGAACGGCAGGCCGGTGCGGACGTGCGACCAGCCGACGAAGCCGCCTGGGTGATCTCTACTTGTCTGCCACTTCTTGGACCTGTTGCTTGCTTTCCATCTGCGTCGCACGCTTGGAATCCTTGGTCGACCAGCACACGGAGGACCAGCACGCCTCAAAGCTGGCGGCGCGCTGGAACCAGTGCGTCCGCGCGCGCTAAACCACTAGGCATTGCTGCACGAAGCGTTTCGACAGCAGCACCTCGCGCTCAAGCGCGAGTTGAGAGCGGTGTTGCGTCGCCCCCAGGTCCAAAGCGCCGGCCCGATACACCGTCGCGCGTGCTGGCGGTCAATTCGAGGCCGCGCTGGTCCCAGCCCCGACAGGCTTCTCTCCAATCAATCAACCAGCAGCGCTCGAAGAAGGAGACAGGAGGTGAGCTCCGAAAGGACACCACCGCCAAGCGCCCCCAAAACGAGCCAGGCCCAAGCGTGTGCCAACACCTCGAAAAAAGCCAGCAGAGCGCACCAGTCTGCCTTCGCCCTCAACATCGCCAGCTGGCCGACACTCGTCAGATAGCGGTCCAGGCAGCGACGACTGACGCCAGCAGCGGTGGCCATGACGACGGTCGCGCGTGCCAGTGTTCGAGGCAAGTACCAGGTAGTTCCAAGCACGAGGGTACGCAGATATCCTGCCCGAAAGCCAGATGAGCAGCATGGACTGGCGCTGCCAGGCCAGGCAGCAAGCAAGCAAGCAAGCAAGCGAGTAAGCAAGCAAGCAAGCGAGTAAGCAAGCAAGCGGGTCTTGCTAGCTCTCTAGAGGCAGACCCGCAACGGCGTGATCGTGACCTATCGATCGAGCAAGAGCAAGAGCAAGCAGAACAGCACGGCTGGCCTCTGAGATGGCGGTGAGCTCGATGCGGCGTGTGCTAGCAGCCGGCCTTGCGGTGGCGGCGACAGCGCTGCGCTGCGACCCCAAGGTGGACTCGTCTTGCGCCCTCGTGCGGGTCTACAAGGCCCAGGAAGGCGGCTGCAGCAGCAGCTTGCCGACGACGAACGACAACCTGCTCGAGGAGTTTGGGCTCCTGGTCAACAGCATCGCCACGGTCGGCCAGCCCCTCGGCAACCTGACCGACCCGCCCGAGCCCGGGACCGAGGAGGCGCATTGCTTGCCGTCCGGGACGTCCGAGCCCAGGATCCGCGCCACCTTTTGCTGGCCAGATATCGGCAGCGACGACTGCCCGCCCGAGGCGCTGGTCACGACCGCGGCAGGCGACCCCAGCAGCTGCCTGAGCATCCCCCGCCAGGACCTGGTCGCTGTGGTGGACTTTGACTGCCAGGAGCAACTGGGATACTGCTCGTACCTCAGGGACGACGTGGTCGGCTGCGCCAACTTTGGCTACTTCGCGGAGGACCAGTGCCAAGACGGGGGCAAGATGCACGACCAGATCCCCTTTGGCGTGATGGCCGACGGCAAGTGCCGCCGCAGCTTCAACAACCCGGACCTCTTCAACCGCGTCGCCTGCGACGGCGAGAACTACGTCATCAGCCTCGGCTGCAACGCCACCTGCGGCGACTGCGAGACGGAGAGCCTCAAGGCCGAGATGGAGGACTGCTTGCCGCTGAATTCCGTCGCACCGGGGGCGTTGAAGCCGCGAGACACTTGCCCCATCCCGCCCACGCCCAGGCCCACGTACCCGAACGCTCCGGACGAGGATGATCCCCAGGATCCTGGGGCCGCAGGGGGACCGCCCTCACCGTCGCCCTCACCTTCGGCCGCGCCATTGCCCGCGGCAGCGCTTCTGCCTTACACGCTAGCAGCGCTTCTCGTGGCGCTACACTGGCGCACTCGTGATCATCCATGCACGCTGGTTTTCGCTCAATGTAATTGACGCCAGAGCGAGGTCGGTGACCGACCACCACCACCACCACCTCCTCCTCCTCCTCCTCTTATCCTGGCTTGAGGCACAGCTCGCGCCACAGTGCCGGCGTCCGCCGCTACGCGTCCCTCGGGCATACTGCTCGTCCTCGTGGCAGTCAGCTTGGCGGCGGCGGCGGCGGCGGCGGCGGCGGCGGCGGCGGCGGCGGCGAAGCGAGGTTTACCAACTTGTTCGAGCTGCGGGTGGATCGTGGGTGCCTCCCTTGCCATGGAGCCGGCCGGCCGGCCAAGCCCGAGTTGCCGTAGTGGCTGGCGACGAGGACGGCGACGAGGACGGCGACGGTTGTGAGAACGCCGCGATTCCACTGCGCGGTGGTGCCATCGCCAGCGGCGAATACATACGAAGGCACTTCACTCGTCCGTCCACATGATCGAATTGGAGCCCGAGTTCTTGCCGCAGTGGCTGGCGACGAGGACGGCGACGAGGACGGCGACGGTCGCAAGAACGCCGCGATTCCACTGCACGGTGGAGCCATCGCCAGCGGCGAGTACATACGAAGGCCGCTTCACTTGTCCGTCCGCCTTATTGGAAGCCTGAATTGAAGCCGAAGTGTTGATTGAGGGAGAGCGTCCACGTGCGTGGGAGGCTGTCCGTCCCAATTGGAAGTTGAATAATGCCAGTGTCCCTCGCGTCTGACCGCTGGCTCAACTTGCCTGCCTGCCACCGACGTCAACCTAGCACGTTCCGAAAGAGCCGCTTGGAGCGGCCGAGGTACGGCTGCCAGCTTCACCCTGGCCCGACTGGCATGCGCTCGCACGTGGGTGCGCGTCTGTCTGCCTGCGCCTGTCGACCGTCCCTCACGTGCAGTGCATTGAACATGGACGGGCTTGAGGACCCCGTGTTTTCAACGCGCGGCGCCTTTTTCGGCTCTCGCCTTGGTGCGATTCGAAGCACCGCCATCCATCTACTCTCGTCTGCGTGGCCTTGGCTTTGCAGCGTGGCGCTTGCTTGCGAGCGCTCGGCAATCTCGCAACTCGCCCAGGAAAGCCGACAGCACAGAGCACCACGATGCCGCGCGTCAACTCGCTCGTCGCCCTTGGCGCCACTGCCGCCGCCATGATCGCAACCTCCTCGGGCGCGCGCTGCGCCCCCGCCACCGACCCGTACTGCGCGGCCGTGCGCGTCTTCAGGACCGGCGCGCAGGGCTGCGCGACGCCCGGCGCCAACTTTTCCGACACTGTGGCCGAGTTTGGCGTGCGGATGCCCGCCGAGGACACCGAGTACGCCGTGTGCAACTTCAACGCCAACCTGACCGCGTTCGAGCTGCACGGCCAGATCTGCCCGCCCAGCGATCCCGACTGCGACCCGGGCGCCACGCTGCGCTTTAGCGCTCACGAAGACACCGCCTGCGTGGACCTCAACATCAAGACCAAGCAGCGGATGGGCCTCTCCATCACCTTTGACTGCCGCGAGCTGGGCTTTTGCCTGCCCTCCAAGGACGAGCCGTGCGCGACGCTGCTCTCGCGCTCCTGCATGCCGATGATCATGAAGGCCAAGGCCGAGGTCGTGGAGAGCCAGGATACCGCGCAGGGCGTCAGGCCGGACGGCGTGTGCCGTCCCTTTGCCGGCACCGGCTCGCGGGTCATGTACTCGCGCTTCCAGTGTGCAGGCGACGGCATGGCGCTGCAAATGGGCTGCATGGCCGCCAACTGCTCCGACTGCGCCCTGGACACCGTCCTGGCGCCCGACCAGTGCTTGCCGGTCGAGACCAGGGCCGGCGGCTTGGAGCTGCAGGGCAGCTGCCCAACTGCGGCGCCCACTGCGACGCCCACTGCCGCGCCCACTGCGGCGCCCACTGCGGCGCCCACTGCGGCGCCATCCCTCACGCCGGCGATATCTTCTGGCGGCGACGGACCTTCGCCGTCTTCGGCGGCGGCAGCGGCGACGCCGACGACGGCCACTGCTGCTGCTGCTGCTGCTGCGCCGCTGCTGCTCCTTATCCTGTCTCGCCAGTAAAACAAGCTCCCTTTCTCCTCGTTTCCCACCTTATGACCGCGCGAACCTTGCCGACGACGCCACGACTACGGCGCGCAAGCCCGTGCTCGGCACGACCACAGGCCACGACGCACGACGTCTGCCGCCGACCTGGCACAGTCATCGAATGACGCGAAAGGTACGTCTTGACTACGGCGCACACAAGCACGTGCGTGGTGCAACTACCTCAGAGGCTTCGGCGCACGTCGTCTTGCGTCGCCCGCCAGTAGTTTTTGACTACGGCACGAAGACCTGCTTGGTACGACCACAGGCTACGGCGCAAGACGTCTTCCGCCGACCTTGTACAGTCATCGAATGACGCCGGAAGGCTCTCGCCGCCAGTAGTTCCACTACGGCACGAGCATCGGCTTGGTACGACCACCGCCGCCAGACTACGACTACGTCACCACAGACGTCCTCCAATGACCTGGCACAGTAGTTAGAAGCACCTGGTTTGCACAACATCGCCCAACTACGTCCGTACGTCAGCAGAGACGTCTTCCGATGACCTGGCTTAGTCATTGAATGACGCGAGAAGGTACTCGGCGCCAGTAGTTCATGTGAAAAAAAAAGCCAGAGCACACTTTGAGAAAGAAATAGCGGCGAGGGTGTGCGAAGTGCATGTGATGGCTCGCCCAGAGTTGTCGCCACGAGCTCTGGCAGCGCTCGAGTCCGAGACGCGCACGCCGCCGCCGCCGCCGCCGCGCCGTCGATGCCCGATCCCGCGGCGGCCGAGTCGCTCTCCTCGCAGCTCTCTGGCGCGATCTCCGGCCTTTGGTCGTCATGGCGATCGGGTGGCCATGATGCGACCACTTTGCCGCCGGCGTCCAACGCCGCTAGCGCCGCGGCGAGCCACGACGACGACGCCGAGTCCGCCGCGCAGGCGTCCGCCGCGCAGGCGTCCGCTGATGATGCGGACGACGAGCGGGAGGAGGAGGATCAGGACGATCAGGATGAGGAGGAAATGCCTCGGACGCTGCGCGAGAAGCTGCTGAGCGCGGAGGTGTTCGAGCACGACGCCGTGGAGGGCTGCGTGCACGCCACGTGCGGGTGCGGCATCTGCACGGCGTGCTGGAAGGCCCTTGACGAGGTCTGGGCATCAGTGTTCCTCTCGTGGCACTGCTGCTCTGCGCTCAACATCAGCGGCTGCGGGCGCTGCGTGGTGGGCGGCGCGCTGCTGCGGCTGTGCATGAACCCAGAGCCGAGCGACAAGCCAACGCTGGACGACAAGGACCCACCGTCCATGCGTCCTCGAGGCCTCGACCCGTAGCTCGCTAGCGGTAGTTTTGACGTCCATCGTGTCTGTATCTCGCCATCGCCATCGCCACCGTCGCTGTCGCCTGCCGTCCACGTCTGCCATGGCAGCGGCGTGGCCGCCTCCCACCCAATGGCCTTGCGGCGGCTGCTCCATAGCGCGCAGCGCCTTGGCAACGCCCGAGGTCTGGCCGTGCAGCACCGATGCCACGTACTGCGGCGTCAAGGCCGCGTCCGCCGCACTGAGCCGCGCGCCAGCGCTCGCTAGCGCCACGACGATGTCCTCGTCGCCCGCCAAGGCGGCGTAGTGCAGCACGGACCTGCCGTCGTCGTCCCGCACGTTGGCGTCGGCGCCGCCGCCAGCCGCGCCGAGCAGGGCGCCGCCCGTCCGCGAGCTTGACGGCCGCGTGCAGCGGCGTGCTGCCCTTGCCGTCCCGCGCGTCCAGGTCCACGGCGGCCGCGGCGGCCAGCAGCTGCACGACCGGCAAGTTGCGGCTGCGCACCGCGACGTGCAGCGGCGTCTCGCGGTCAACGCCGCCGCGCGCGTTGACGTCGGCGCCCGCCTGCAGCAGCGCGGCGGCGGTCTCCACGTCCGTGTACGCCGCCAAGTGCAGCGGCGTCCTCCTCGCGGCATGGTCCTCCGCGTTCACCTCGGCGCCGTGGGACAGCAGCAGCTCGACGACGCGCCGCCGGCCGCGCTCGGCCACCAGGTGCAGCGGCGCCATGCCCAACCTGTCGCGCGCGTTCGGGTCGGCCTGGCCAGGCCCGGCGAGCAGCAGCTCGGCCACGGCCACCGCGTCGCGGCTCGCGGCCAGGTGCAAGGGCGTCTGCCCGGCGTCGTCCAAGGCCGCGGCCGCGCTGCCGTCTGCGGCCAAGAGCAGCCGCGCGACCGCGAGCTTGCCAAAGCCGGCGGCGGCGTGCATGGGCGTGAGGCCGGTCCTGCTCTCCGCGAGGACCTGGGCGCCAGCGTCGAGCAGGACCTCGACGACGCCGGCGTGGCCGCGACGCGCGGCCAGGTGGAGCGGGGTGGCGCCAAAGTAGGCGGTTCGCGCGTCAACGCTGGCGCCGGCGCGCACCAGCGCCCTGGCGACATCGGCAGCGTCGCCGCTGCTGGCGCCTGCCACCGCGTGCAGCGCCGTGAGGTGGTCGACGTCGCAGGCGGTGACGGCAGCGCCAGCGCGGAGGAGAAGGCGCACCAGCTCTGCGTGGCCAAGGCTCGCGGCCAGGTGCAGCGCCGTACCCTGCGCGTTCCCTATGCGCATGCGCACAGCCGGCGTCGCAGATGACCCAGACGCCTGCAACAAGGCGCTGCGAGCAAGCAGTGCCCGCACGCATCGCGTCGCGCCTTGGCGGATGGCGTCCTCCAGCTCGATCACCATGGGCAGCAGCAGATCGTCAACGACGCATCGAGGCACGGGCGAGCGGCCTAAAGCCAGGACCGTCTCCTCCACCGTGGAGCGCGCCATCAGCAAGGCTCCGGCTGCGGCTAAGGCTGCGGCTAAGGCTGCTGCATCGCAGTGGATTATGCACTGCTTCGCATGAGGCTGCGCGCAAAGAACGCGCAGCGAACAGTGCCCAAGAACGAACGCTGCTGGCACAGCAACTTGCACAGCAGTCCACCGCCGACTGATGAAAGGTGCGGCACGAAGCATTCATGGGCGCCGTCGACGCGGACTTCGCGGCGCGATGTCCTGAAACAGCGCGGACATCTGCGACCTCCGTCGACCTGAAGCGGAGCGACCAACGGATACCGTAGTACCGGTATTCTTCCGTTCTTTCCGAGGCCAACTTCATTAACGCAGAGAAGAGAGCCTCCGCACGTAGACGCTGTCAGAGCTGAGAGCGTGTGGACATAAGGTCATAGACACGGCCACGAGCAGCGACCTGCGACTCGACGCGGAGGCTGTCAGAGCTGAGAGCGTGTGGACATAAGGTCATAGACACGGCCACGAGCAGCGACCTGCGACTCGACGCGGAGGCTGTCAGAGCCGAGAGCGTGCGGAGGCGAGGCCAGAGAGGCAGGCGGCCGAGAGCGGCGACCTGCGACTCGACGCGGAGGCTGTCAGAGCTGAGAGCGTGTGGACATAAGGTCATAGACACGGCCACGAGCAGCGACCTGCGACTCGACGCGGAGGCTGTCAGAGCCGAGAGCGTGCGGAGGCGAGGCCAGAGAGGCAGGCGGCCGAGAGCAGCGACCTGCGACTCGACGCGGAGGCTGTCAGAGCCGAGAGCGTGCGGAGGCGAGGCCAGAGAGGCAGGCGGCCGAGAGCGGCGACCTGCAACTCGATGCGGAGGCTGGCCGAACCCGAAAGTGACCGAGAGAGAGACGCGCGGAGGGATGGCGACGACGACCGGCGGCGGCTGGGACGTGTTCCTGTCGCACGACCGCGGCAGGGGCGAGATAGGGAACAACAACGTGCGTGCGAAGGTTGTGGCGGACGAGCTGCGCAGAGCGGGGCTCAAGGTGTGGACGGACGACGACGGCAAAGGCGGGGGGCAGATGGCTAACGGCGTCAGTGCGGGGCAGGCCATAGCGGACGGCATTGCCAAGTCCAAGGTCGTCGTGGTCTGCGTCACCAAGAACTACAGCAACAAGGTCGGCAGGATGTCCACCGACAAGAAGACGGTCAAGTGCTTGCGCGAGTTCAACCTGGCAGTGCAGATGAAGGGGGTGCTGGCCATGCTGTCGGCCGTCATGGAGCCTCGCATGGCACGGGATCGCAATCTCTGGAGTCCGCGCCTCCTGATGGAGGTGGACAAGATGCTATCCGAGAACCTCGCGGTGGAGAAAGAGCACGACCTGCGCGAGGCGGCGCGCGAGCTGGCGGGTCACGTGCGGAACAAGATCGCTGATCCAAAGTACGGCCTAGTGTCCGGCGCAGGCGCCAGGGCCGAGCTGCTCAAGGTCCCGTTCAGCAGCAACGTGTTCATGGCCGACAAGAAGGCCCGCGACTTTGCGCCCGGCACGCGGCGATGGATCCTCGAGCGCGTGGCGGAGTGGTACACTTTGAAGGACCGATGGCTGTACAGCGGGCGCGTGTTCGTGCTGCTGGGCGCCGCTGCGGTGGGCAAGTCCACCCTGGCCGCATACGTGGCGCAGCGCGGTGGCGCGCTGATGGACAACCCGGCACCGCTTCTGTGTGCGGACGGACCAGCACCAGCACCGGCAGGCAGCCTGGCGATGGCAGATAAAGTGCTGAGTGGTGCACTTGGCACGTGTCTGTCCATGTCGTCCGCAAAGCTCCGCAGTGTCACGGTGCACGTGGGCGCCATCCACTTGTTCAGCTTTGACGAAGCGGACCGCAGCGACCTGGTGTACGTCTTCATGTCCATCAGCGAGCAGCTGTGTGCCGCTGTGCCCGGTCTCGCGCGCGAGCTCGCAACAGTGCGACAGACGATTGACGCCAACGAGCTGCGCAAGGGCGACCCCATCGAGGCCTTTCGTGCGCTCGTTGCACGTCCGTGCACGAAGGTCCGCGCACCGCCGAAGCGCGTCGTGGTGGTGATCGGCGCCCTCGACAAATGCTCCAAGCAGTCGCGTCGCGAGCTGTTCAACGTCATGCGTGTCTCCAGCATCTTGGAGACACCTGACTGGCTCGGCTTTGTGATCACCTCGCGGCCCGAGGACTACAACCCGCTCCAGATGTGGAGGTGCAAGACCACGCTTGTGGACGCTGAGGAGGAGAAGCACGAGGAGGACATGCGCCATTGTATTCAGATCCGCGTCCGGAGCCGTGTCTCGAGCGCGCGTGAGCTGCAACTGATCGTGGCCGAGCTAGCGCGGCGGTCGGGGGGCAACTTCCTGTATGCGCGCTTCTTGGAGCAGATGCTTGAGCAGGTGCTGCAAGACAAAGCGCATCTCGAGCTGATGGACCTCTACGATGATCGCAATTTCCCCAAGGACATGAATGCCGTCTTCCGCGAGTACTTTCAGCGCTTCCGCAACAAGATCGGAGCCGACCTGTACAACGCGTTGCTCCAACACATGGTGGTGGCCCGCGAACCGCTGCCCGAGGCCTTCGTGCGCACCATCCTGCTCGAGCACGCCAAGGACAGCGAATGCAAGGAAGAGCGGGCGGACGAGCTGGAGGAGCTGTTGCAAGCGGATCTGAACTTGTTGTTCGTGGGTGGCGACGGTGGGCTGCGCTTCGTGCACAAGAGCATGGCCGATTGGCTCCTCGACGAGGATGCACGGAACAAGAACCTCGGTGTCTCTGAAAGCCGTGCGCACGAGGTCATGGCAGAACGGCTTGCGGATGATCGCGAGAACCGCTTTGCGCTGCGCCACGCGCTGTGGCCTGTGGCACGCCGAGAAGACGGACAAGGCAAACGAGCTCCTCCTGGACGTGTCGTGGCTGCTCGCTGCGCTTCAAAGCGGCGTTGACCCCGACGATCTTGTCTCGGACGCTGATGCCGTGCACTGCAAGGGTCGCAAAGCCGAGGTGGACGATGTGCTGCGCGTGCTCGAGCTTGGCGCGCAGACGCTGCGCCAGGACCCGCTGCAGCTGGCGTCGCAGCTATACGGGCGATTACCCGCGGACCACGTGGCGCTGCGGCGCGTGCGCGAGGCCATGCCGCGGCCGTGGCTCCGGCCGGTGACTCCGACGCTGGCGAGCGCTCTATCCCCGCTCAAGAGCACCCTTCTAGGGCATGATAAAGACGTCAACAGCGTGGCCATCCACGGCGACACGATCGTGAGCGGCGGCGGCGACAATACAGTGCGCGTGTGGCGCGCCGCGGACGGAGGACGCCTGCACGTCTTGGAGGGGCATGGTCGCGCCGTGAACAGCGTGGCCATTGAGGGCGGCACGATCGTGAGCGGCAGCGATGACACGACGGTGCGCGTGTGGCGCGCCGCCGACGGAGAATGCCTGCACGCTTTGCAGGGGCATCGTTGGGGCGTCAACAGCGTGGCCATTGAGGGCGACACGATCGTGAGCGGCAGCGATGACACGACGGTGCGCGTGTGGCGCGCCTCGGACGGAGAATGCCTTCAGGTTTCGATGGGGCATAATAGTTGGGTATGGAGCGTGGCCATCCAGGGCGACATGATCGTGAGCGGCAGCTATGACAAGACGGTGCGCGTATGGCGCGCCGCGGACGGAGAATGCCTGCACGTTCTGAAGGGGCATGACTCTGGGGTGAGCAGCGTGGCTATCCAGGGCGACACGGTGGTGAGCGGCAGCGAGGACAATACGGTGCGCGTGTGGTGCGCCGCAGACGGAGGATGCCTGCACGTCTTGGAGGGGCATGATGGCGCGGTTAGGAGCGTGGCCATGGAGGGCGGCACGATCGTGAGCGGCAGCAACGACATGTCGGTGCGCGCGTGGCGCGCCGCGGACGGAGAACGCCTGCGCGTTTTGAGGGGGCATGATGAAGCCGTGAGGAGCGTGGCCATCCAGGGCGGCACGATCGTGAGCGGCAGCAGCGACATGACGGTGCGCGTGTGGCGCACCGCGGGCGGAGAACGCCTGAATGGGCATCATGCTTGCGTACGGAGCGTGGTTCTTCAGGGCGACACGATCGTGAGCGGCAGCGCCGACAAGACGGTGCGCGTGTGGCGCGCCGCGGACGGAGAATGCCTGCACGTTCTGAAGGGGCATGATGAAGACGTGAGGAGCGTGGCCATCGAGGGCGACACGTGAGGAGCGTGGCCATCGAGGGCGATCTTCCGGTCCAAGCGGAACTCGCCGTGCCTGCCGTGCACAGGCAAGGGCGTGAGGCGTCGCCGCGCGCGCCCACTACAACACCGTCGACGACCGCACCGTGAGGTACAGAGCCACACGCCGGACAGCACCGCTGCCGGCGTCATCCCCTTCACCGTCGATGACTCGGCCTACGATGTTGCCTGCTCGGCAGATGTGGTGGTCCTCGGTACGACATCTGGCGCCATGCATATCCTCACCCTGGAGGAGGCTGGCGCGCCTTGCGAGGAGCTGCCCTCCGCGTCAAACGCTCCTTCCGCGCCAGGCTCGCGTGCAGACGGCGCTGATCAAACCGTCGCGAGCGCTTGCGCTACACAAGCGCGTCTTCGAGCCCCGCTCCAACCAGTGCCTCACGACCAAGCACGTTGTCGTGGGGCTCTGCGCGTGTGGTGCCCCGCTGACCCTCGAAGCCGCCGTGTTGGGCCCCGGACCCAGAAGCCTCTAGCCAGCCAGCCAGCCAGCCAGCCAGCCAGCCAGCCAGCCAGCCAGCCAGCCAGCCAGCCAGCCAGCCAGCCAGCCAGCCAGCCAGCCAGCCAGCCAGCCAGCCAGCCAGCCAGCCGTCGCGCCGTGGTCGCTGGTGGCCAGCGCAGCGATAGGCAAGAAGAGAGGCCTTTGTTGTCAATCAATCAAGTTCACTTTGGCTTCCTTGGTCAGTCAGACTGTGGCCGTGGTCGGCTCGAGCTGGCCGATCCTGGACATGGACAGGTGCAGGTCCGTGCCGTCGTCGCCCTTGTTCCTCGCCTTCCGCCTTCCCACGACCACCGCCGCGGCCACAGCAGCCGCCCCGAGCACGGCAGCCACCACGCCGCCCGCCACCGCCCCGACCGGCGCGCCAGCCTGCTGCTCGCCAGCAGCAGGCCCGTCATCACCACCACCACCGGCCTGGCCCTTGCCGTCCTGGCCGCCCTCGGCGCCAGCAGCCGGCGCCGTCGCGGTCGGCGCCGCAGTCGGCGCCTGCGACGCCACCACCGCCTCCGCCGACGGCGCCTGCGACGGCGCCGTGGTCGTCGTCGGCGCCGCCGTGGGCCGCTCGGTGCGCGGCCTCGTCGCCGGTATCGCCATGAACGCGGCGCGACCCCCACGACCCGCTCGAAGCTGCGCACGCAGCCGCCCTGGCCGCCCTCCTGCCGCGGCTCGAGCAGCAGCGTCTCGGCGGGCAGCACCGCGCCGCCGTGCTCGTGCGAGCCCCAGGCCACGACGCTGCCGTCCGCCTTGAGCGCCGCGAAGGCGCCCGCCGAGGCCACGACCTCGCGCACGCCGGCCGCGAGCAGGTGCTGCACGGTGGCCGCGTCCGCGCCGTGGTCCGCGTCGCCCCAGACGACCACGGCGCCGTCCTCGCGCAGCGCCCGGCGAATGCCAGGCCCTCCGGTGCGCCACGAGCTGCGCCACGCCGCCCTGCAGGCGCGGCGCCGCGGCCGTGGCGTTGCCGCCGCGGGCAGGGTCGCCCCAGGCCACGACGCGGCCCGAGGCGGTGAGCGCGGCGAAGGCGTAGCGCGCCGCGCACGATGGCCACGGCCTGCTCGCCCCGCCTGCAGCGGCGCTGGCGTCGGCCCGCGTCGCCGCCGGCCTCGCTGGCGCCCCAGGCGAGAGCTTGCCGTCGGCTGCGCACGGCGGCCATGGGCGAACTCGGCGCCCACGACAGGTCCACGCCGCCCTGCGCCTCGGCCGCGACCTCGGCCTCGTCGAGCTGCAGCACGCCTGCAGCGCCTCGTTGTCGCCGCCGCGCATGGGGTCGCCCCAGACGACGGCGCTGCGCCGCCGTCGAGGACGGCGGCCACGGCGTGGCCGCCGGGCACGAGCAGGTCACGTTGGCGGCGGCCTCGAGCGCCGCGCCGACGCTGCTGAGGTCGGCGATGGCCGGCGCGCCGCAGGCGGCGGACCTCGCCGTCCGCCAGCGCACGGCGAAGCCCTCGTCCGCGGCCACAGCTGCGCGACGGCGGCCCGAAGGCGCAGCCGCCGCCCTTGCCGCGGCTGCCCCAGCTGACCACGCTGCCGTCCGCCGCCCAGCGCGGCCGCCGCGTGCCGCGCGAAGACCACGCGCTCGCCGCCGCGCCGCGCGAGCTCGCGGCGCGCGGCGGCGGTGGCGGTCGCCGCCCTCGTGCGGGCTGCCCCAGGCCACCAGGCCGCCGCGGGCGTCCACGGCCACGGCCGCGGCCTTGCCGCCGGCCAGCTGCCGCAGCGGCCGCGGCGCGCTGGCCAGCAGCGCGGCCACGGTGCTCGTGTCGCCGCCGGCGGCCGGGCTGCCCCAGGCGGCCACGCCGCCGTACTGCGTGGCCACGAACAGCGCGCCGTCCGTGCCGCCGCCGCCGACCACGTCGCGCGCGTCCAGCCACGCGGGCAGCTGCGCGGCGCCGCTGGCGCCGGCGTCGGCGTCGCCCCAGGCGACCACGGCGCCCACGGCCTTGCCCGCCTGCTCCGCTCCTGCTCCTGCCCGGCCTGGCCGTCGCCGTCGCCGTCGCCGTCGAGGTCGAGGTCGAGGTCGCCGTCGACGTCGCCGTCGAGGTCGAGGTCGCGGTGGTCGAGGTGGTCGAGGTCGGCGCGGATGCCGACGAAGACGCCGCCGCTGAGGCCGACGATGTCGCGCAGGCGGTGGTGGTCGAGCGGCGGCAGCAGGTCGAGGCCGGCTGGTAGGCCTGGCCCCAGACGACGAGGCGGCCGTCGCGGCGGCGGGCGACGAAGCCGCGGTCCACGCCGCGGCGCGGCGATGGCCTCGACGTCGGCCTCGAGCAGCGCGGCCACGGAGGCCGGCGAGCGCAGCGCGTCGGCGGTCATGGCCTGGCCCCTGCTGACCACGCTGCCGTCCTCGCGCAGCGCCGCGAAGGCCTCCTCGTTGGCCACGAGGTCGACCACGCGCAGGGCCGTCCAGCGCGGCGGCCTCGGCGGCGGTCATGGCGCCGCCGAAGCGCGGGCTGCCCCAGGCGCGGACGCTGCCGTCGGCCATGAGCGCGGCCATGGCGGCCCGCGCGGGCACGACCTGCGCCACGCCGGCCTCGATGCTGGCGGCGTGCGCGCCCCAGCGGTCAGCCCCGCCGCCGGCGTGCAGCGCGGCCAGCATGGTCTCGCAGGCCAGCGCCGTCGCCGGCCGCAGCGCCTCGGGCGCGGCGCCGCCGGCGCTGGCGCGGCCCCAGGCCACGACCTTGCCGGCCTTGGTGCGGGCGGCCATGGCCAGCCTGGAGGCCGCCAGCTCCTGCACGGGGTCCTCGAGCTCGGCCTGCTGGTCCTGGCCGGCCAGGCCGAGGGCGGCGCGGACGGTGGTCAGGTCGCCGCCGCCCAGCGCGGCGCCCCAGGCCACGACCTGGCCGTCCTCCGCGCAGCGCGGCCATGGCGTACTCGAGGGCCACCACCTCGGCCACGCCGGCCGCCAGCTGCCCGGCCACGGCCGTCGAGTCGCCGCCGCTGACGCCGCGGCCGAAGGTGACCACGCGGCCGGTGGCCAGCTCGAGCGCGGTGTGCCAGCCGGGCATCACGCGCGTCACGCCGCCGCTGGCGGCGATCAGCGCGGCCAGGCTCGAGCTGTCGCTGGCGTCGCCGGCGCCGCCCCAGGACACCAGTGCGCCGTCCGCCTCCAGCACGGCGCATAGGGCGTGCCGCGAGCAGGCCAGCACCTCGCTGGTGGCCGCGCCGAGCAGCGCGGCCACGCTGGCGGCGTCGTCGCCGGCGGAGGCGCCCCAGCTGGCGACCACGCGCCCGTCGGGCTGCAGCGCTGCCACCAGCGAGTGCGCGCGCCACCAGCGAGGCGCCGCGCACGTCGGTCTGCCCGCCGCCCTTGGAGCTGCCCCAGACGGCCAGCCGCCCGTTCAGGTCGCTGTCCGGGTCGCAGGTGGCGCTGTCGCCGGCGCAGCTGCGCAAGGCCAGCGCCAAGGCGAGCAGCACTGCCGCGCCGCCGGTGAGCCGGGCCATCGCGGTACCCCTCTCTAGCTAGTAGTAGCTCGACCTCTAGCTAGCTACTTGCCAGCCGTCGAGTCGACCTGCCGTCTATCCCCGTCGAGGCAACGACACGTCGAGCGGCCAGCTAACGAGCTTAGCTTGCTGGCGAGCTAGCTAGCTAGCGTCGAGTCGCGAGCGGCGGCCAGCGAGTCGGTGAGCGGCGGCTGCAGCACGTCGAGCGAGTCGGTGAGCGAGCAGCCAGCTAATGAGCTGGCTGGCGAGCGTGCTCGAGAGCTAGCCTTGCGAGCGAGCCTGCCTGTGGATATGCGTCGAGTCGAGCGGCGGCGGCTATATGGCAAGCGGCGGCCAGCGAGTCGGTGAGCGGCGGCTGCGGCAGCACGTCGAGCGAGTCGGTGAGCGAGCAGCCAGCTAATGAGCTAGCGAGCTAGCGAGCTAGCTTGCTAACGAGCTTGCGAGCGAGCGAGCGAGCTAGCGTCGAGTCGAGTGTACGGCAAGCGGCGGCCAGCGAGCGCGAGCGGCGGCCGGCGCTGGCGGGTCACGTGTCGGTCGGCTGGTTGCTTGGGGCTTTGGTGGCTGGCGAAGGTCGATTGATGGATCGATCTATCGATCTATCGATCTATCGATCGATCTATCTACCTTGGTATCGATCGATTGGCGCAATGCATGCACGCGCGGCTTGGGCCACTCGCAATCGGTCGGTCGGTCATGAGGCGCCAGCGCAAGCCCCTGTGCGATTGATGGTCATCATCATGACGGGCACGTTGTTTGATGACTGGCGGACACGTCTTTGCGGACATCTGCAACACGTCATTTTACGATCGACGTCACGAGTTTTCATGGTTTCGTGGCACGTGCATGCACGTGCGCAGAGGGACCACGCGCCTCGCTTTTCCTTTCTTTCTCTCTCTCGAATCTTTTAATTAATTAATTATAATCGTGGTTGATTTAAATTAAATGTTGATTAATTTAAATGTGTGAAGGGTTTTATTAAAGTGGATTTCTGGGACGAGAGCGAGAGCGAGAGCACATGGCCGCAGCGGCTGACATGGCGGACAACGCCAAGGCAACCTCGGAGGCGATCGGCGAGCTCATCTCCACGCTCGTCGCTGCTGTGCGCTCGGCCCGTGCGCAGCCCTCTCCACCGCCCGGGTCCGCCGCACCATCCGCCACCACCATCACAAAATCCACTGCATCATCAACCACAGCGGCATCGCTCGCCATCCCGCCAGCAAAGCGACCACGCGACGCCGACCAGCCGCAGCAGGAGCAGGAGCAGGAGCAGGAGCAGGAGCAGGAGCAGGAGCAGGAGCAGGAGCGCAAGATCGAGCAGGGGCAGGTACGTGCGCAAGATGAGGGCCATGCACGCCCTCCTGCCCAGCCTGCGACGCCGGCATCGACCTCCGAGGCGGCCATAGCGCGTTGGGGCGTGGTCATCGGCGAGCGCAACGGCAAGCGCTACCGCACGCTCGGCGCCGACGGCAGCACGCTGCTCGCGCGGCGGCCGCTCTGCGATGCCACCTCCACCATCGCCGGGCCCGGCGATGACGCGGGCCAAGCCGTCGTCGTCGAGTGCTTCAAGGTCGCCGTGCGCGGCGGCCGCTGCCTGGCGCACGCGGTGGGCAAGACGCCCTGCGCGCGCGCCACCTGCGACACGGCGGCCGCGCGCGACGGCCTCTGCCTGCGGCACTACCGGCTGGCGCAGCCTGCCTCGGCGGCCGGCGGGCAGGCTGGCGGCGGCGATGACCTTGGAGGAGGTCACGGGGCTGACGCGGGCAGTAGTAGTGGTGGACGTGGCCCAGGTCACGGGCGTGGTCGCGGGCGGCCCGAGGATACGCCGGGCGGGCGGCGCGCAGCTCGGTGCGCGCACGCCTCGGACTGCGAGCGCGGCAGGCGCACTACGGGGGCTGTGCCTGGCGCATGGAGGTGGGAAGAAGTGCGCGAGGGAGGGGTGCTCCACGGCGGCGAGTCGCAGAGGGCTCTGCGCGCGGCATGGCGGCCGCCGCCAGTGCGTGCACGAGTCCGGGTGCCAGCGGCTGCCCTGCATCGGCGGCCTGTGCAAGGCGCACGGCGGCGGCGGATATGCAGCGAGCAGGGCTGCGATAAGTCGGCGCAGAATCGGGGCCGGTGCAAGCGGCACGGTGGGGTGTACAAGTGCAAGGCGGACAGGGCGTGCGGCAAGCAGGCCGTGGTGGGCGGCATGTGCTTGGCGCACGCGCGCCAGACGTCCGCGGTCACCAAGTGATGCCAATAGGGCGGAGCGACCAGGGCAGCAGCAGCAGCAGCAGCAAGAAGCGCGTTGAAGATTTGTTATTTTTTGGGGGTTGTTCTTGTTCTTGTCGGTGGGCTGGCCGGCTCAGCTGGCTGTGGCTGGCGCAGGCATTCTCGTGCACGCCAGCACGCAGCAGTGTCGTCGTCGTCGGCGGCGGCGGCAACCGCGGCTCCAGCTGTCGCGATCGTCGCGTTTTTTTTGTTGACATGTGAAGACGAAGGAAGCCAGCCAGCCCTTGGTCGAGCGACAACGGCGTCGGCGAGCAGCAGAGAGAAGCCCAAGCGGTGGCAAGTGCGCCGACCTCTAGGCTAGCTTGCTAGCTACTAACACGGTCGGCATCAACCCTCAGCTGGAGCCCACAGAGTGCGAGCGAGCGCTGGCCGCCAAGGGCCTCCAGCAACACCTCGATCAAAGCCGTCCACGCGAGGCTCATGAGCGAGCAGCGCGGCAAGCTCCTCGTGGGAGCTAGCTCTCACTCCTTAGAGCGATCGGTCGATCGGTCGATCGGTCGATCGATCGATCGATCTTCACGAGCACATCAAGGGCGTGCACGAGGCGCTGCTGCTGCTGTCCTCGAGTACGGTACGTACCGTGGTACCGTGGTACCGTGGTACCGTGGTACCGGTACCGTCATTATGTACCGGTACGAGGTACCACGGTACATACGTACCGGGAAAGTAACAGTGGCAGGCCGAGGACAAGATGGCCAGCGTGGTGGACGGCGTCGACCACGTGCTCGCCTCCGAGACGGCCGTCGCCCAGGCCGTGTCCGGCGGCGGCACGAGGCGGACGACGCGTCGTACACCGTGTGGCTGGCCCGCGCGCGCTCGCCGCTTCGCGAGCGCGATGTGCACATCGATTTCTGCCCGGATCGGTACAATCCGCAGCCACTGCCGGCGGCCGCGGCCGCGCTGGTGGACGCGCAGTGGGCGTCGCGGCTGGCGGCCAACCCGCGGCTGTTCAACGCCACCAAGTACCGCCTGGCGGCCGTGGAGGAGCTCGCGGACGGCACGGTGCGGCTCGGCCTGGGCATCTCGGATTACAAGACCTTCCTGGGCACCAACCGCGCCACGGACCCGGCGCTCGTGGCCGCGCTGCCGCAGCCCGCGGCGCCGGTGCTGAGCGACATCCTCGGCTGCACGGCGCTCGTGGTCACCTCGGATGGCCTCATCCCGATCGGCCGCCGGTCCATGCAGGTCTCCGAGTACCGCGGGTGGTGGGACGTCGCCGGCGGGCACCCGGAGCCGTCCCGCGCCGGCGTGGACGCGCAGGGCCACGCTGCGGTGGCCGCCGCAGCGGCCACCGCTGCGGCCGACGCTGCGCGAGGAGATGCCATGCACGGCGACGCGGATGAGGCGAACGCCGCTGAGCGGACGCGGCGGGAGCTGTTCGCGTCGGCGCGGGACGAGGTTCGCGCCGAGCTCAACGTGCCGCTGGCGTCGGTCGGGCAGCCGCTGCTGGCCGTGCTGCGCGCGCACGCGAGCCGCGGCCGGCCATCGCTCATCTTCCTGGTGCCCGTCGCGCTCACCGGCGCGCAGGTCGTCGAGTGCTACCTCCAGGGCGGCGACGAGACGGACGAGTCGACCGAGCTGGCGCTCTTCACGCCCGAGGTGCTGCGCGCAGGCAGCGGCGCCGCGTCGCTGTTCGCTCATCCCTGCAATGGCCATCGTGCCAAGGCCACCCCGACGGCAGCAGCAAGGCCAAGGCCGACGGCAGCAGCAGCAAGGCCGACGGCAGCAGCAAGGCCGACGCAGCCTCGCTCGACTTCAAGGACATCGCGCCGCTGCTGGTCGCCACGACGCACATGTGCTTCGAGCTGATCAAGGCCGGCTTGCTTGACTCTCTGTCCACCTAACGCAACTATACTCACTCCCGCCGGCCGTCCATCTCCGCCGCCGCCGGCTGCTGGCCATGCCGGCCAGCCAGCCAGCCGCAGCCTCGCTCAGGCCAGCGCAGCCCTGGCCATCTGCTGGCGGCGCGACCTCGCCGCGAGCGCCACGGCGGCCACCGCCACGGCCGCGGCCGCAGCGCCGGCCACGGCGACGCCGGCGGCGGGCGGCGCGGCCTCCTGCTCGGGCGCGCCGGGGCCGCGCACGGGCACGGGCAGCTGGTCCTCCTCCTCCTCCTCCTCGTCGTTCTGCTGCGGCAGGTCGCCGCGGTCGCCGGGTCGCAGTCCGCGTCCGCGGCTTTCGGGAACGCGAGGCGCGCGAGGTCGGGGCGGTCCACGAAGGGGTTGCGGTTGGCCTGCCAGTGCTGGCACACAGCGGTATTCCGCAGCCGCTCGCGGTCGGTGACTGGGAACTCTTCGTGCCAGGCCAGCAGCGCCGACCGCGCGCCCTGCAGCGCCGCAACGGCCGCCGTAACCGCCGGGTCGGCGCCGGGGTCGGCGCCGGAGTCGGCGCCGGAGGCGGCCGCGACCCGATCGCCGGCGGCGTCGGGGCAGTCGGTGAGCCGCAGGCCGAGTTGGTGCTCGTAGCGCACGGCCATGTAGAGCAGGGCGCGGGCGAGCTCGCCGCGCGAGAGGGCGGCCGGCTGCAGCGTGGTCGCGCCCATGGCCAGCGCCTCGGCGAGCTGCGGCGCCTCCTTGCCGTCGGGCAGCGGCGTGAGCGGCGGCGTGCGGATGCATGGGCTGGTGCCCGCGCACTCCGCCAGCGCGCGCAGGCCGCGCGCGTCGGCGACGCGCGGGTCGGCCGCGCGCAGGGCGTGCAGGTCGGCCGCGGCCTGCGGCAGGGTCAGGCCCGGCCAGACGTGCGCGGGCGCCCAGCCGCCGCGGGCATTGAGCGCCGCCGCCCCGCGCGGGAAGGGCTCGCCGCGGTACACGAGGCGCAGCTGGTCGTCGTCGATCGCGTCGAGCGCCGCCAGCGCCGTCCAGGCGTCGCGGTCGGGCGCCTCGAGGCTGGGGTCGCGCGGCACGACGGCGTGCGGCGCCTCGATGCGCGCCAGCAGCGCCGCGCGGATGGCGGCGCCGCTCGCGTCCGGCCGCGAGGGCAGCGAGAGCCGGCGTAGTACGCCTCCACCTCGCAGTCCGCGCCGCTGCCGAGGCCGCCGCCGCCGTACCCGAGCGCCAGCGCCGCGATGCCCGCCTTCACCGCCTTCATCCTCTCTCCTTCCTCTTCTGCTCGCCACTCTCCTTTTCCTTCCCTCTTTTTTGGGCTCCTTTTTTCTTTTCTGCTGTTTCTTCTTCTCTTTTTTGGTCCCATTTTTTTTTGGCGCCTGTTTCATCATCATTTCATTGGCTTTTTTTGTTTGGTTTGGTTTCGATGTCGAGAAGAAAGACACGTGCGTTGCAATCGATCGACCTGAATCGGCACGTGCGGAATTGACTAGTGAGTTGTGAAAACCCACTAGTGGGTTATGACTGCGAGAGAGAGAGAGAGAGAGAGCTCAGCGCTGCAAGGAAGTGCCTGCGCATGTGGCGAAGAAGCAGACTGGGCGAAGCAGAGTGCGGCATTGGACGATTGTTCCTCCACTGACAATGGCACCAGTGGTTGCACCGTGCGTACGGTAGCGTAATACGGTATTGTAGCATATTGTGGTCGAGGAACGTGCCCAGTACGGTACTGGTACGGTACGTGCCAACCAGCTCTGCGCATGCGAGCGCGACAAGCTTCGACGCCGCGGACTGGTCCTCTTTCCTCGGTCGCGACGGCCTGGCTTTGATGAACAGCATTCCATTTCAAGCTTGCTCTTGATCGAGCAGGAGGGGAACGGAAGAGCCCTGGCACGGGCGAAGCAAGTGGCGAAGGTCCTTGTGAGCTCTGCCAAGCTCGTCGCCCTGCGCGCTGCGAGCAACAACGAAAGAGTGTTGAAGAAGCAAAGAGCACAGCGTGGCTGGGCGAAGCAAGTTGCGTTTGTGTCAAACAGGCCGAGCAAGCGAGCTGGTTCCACGAACATGATCTTGGCACAAGAGCAGTCGCGTACGCAAAACCCAATCCCAATCGAGATGATGGCAGCAGCAGCGAACATGGTGGTGGCGCGCGAGAAGGCTACCGTGAACGGGTTCGTCAGGCCGAGCGTCAAGCTACCGCACGGAGAGCGATTGATGATGCGCTTTGGCTTCACGACGCCGTGGGCACTGTGGGGTACCTTTCGCATGATCTTCTTCCAGCTCCAGCAGCAGCAAGTGGACCTGCTGGACGGCCGCGCCTTCCAAAAGTCGTCGGGACTGACGCCGCGTGAGTTCCTCCACCAGCACGGCTTTGTGCTGTTGCAGCACAAGTCGGAGATGACCGCCGAGGAGTGGGTCACTGGGCCGTGCACCACAAAGTACCGCAAGGAGCTGGAGAGCATGATCGACGAGCTCAAGGAGCCGGACGAGGAGGCCAACTTGCTCACCGCGTATGTCGTCCGCCGCGGCGGTTCGGGTGGCACTAACTACGGCGAAGGTGTCCACTCGGACTATGATCTTGGGCCAGAGAGGTACGGAGACCAAGTGGCAGCATATGATGCGACCGCCGTCGCGAACTTCAAGGAAGCGTACGCAACGGAGAACGTGGCCGGCATGCGGGTCCTGAACTTCTGGCGCCCAACCCCGCCCATGGCCGGCCCCGTCAAGACCATGCATCTAATCAACTGCGACCGCAGCACGGTGCGCCGCGAAGACATGGTGCCGACCGGGCTTTACGGCATTACGCCGACAGGCAAGCCCACGGTGCAGAGCGGCTTGCGTTTCAACGCCGAGCAGCGCTGGTTCGTGTTCCCCGACATGCGGCATGACGAGGTCCTCGTCCAGGTTCAGTTCGAGACGAGCAAGGACGGCGGAGACCGCACGCCGTGCTTCCACTCGGCCTGGCGCGACCCCACGGCGCCCACGGATGCCGAGGCACGGAGTAGTGCCGAATGCCGCGTAGAGCTGTGGAAGAAGCTATAATCTTTCACTCATCAAGACCTGTGCGGGACCAACCTCGCCTTCCGCCTTTCGACCAAGAGAGGACTGGCAAAGGCTCGCGGCAGGACAGTGGCGGCGTCCCCCACCTCTTGACATTGCGCCCCTCTTTACTTGCACTCCTGCTGGCACTTCCTCCTCCTCCTCCTCCTCCTCCACTTCCACCTGGCCGATGCCGCGCTCGAGGCCGTGCTTGAGCGCGCTCGTCGACGTGTCCAGCTCATCGAGATCACAGCACCTCGCTGACTACGTTGGACTGATCGATCGATCAAGTGGTGCTGGCTGAACTACTCTGTGAGGGGCTGGCTGCTGAATGCAGGGTGGGCGGTGGTGGACTGCGTATTCGGCGGTGAGGGAGCGATAGAGTGTGGTGCGCTGACTGTAACTCTTGTGCGTGTGTTTGCCTGTGTGCGTGCTTGTTCGTGTCTTCTGCTTGGTAGCGCTGATCCTGTTCAACAAAAGCGGACGTGCGGATGGACGCAGCGCTCGCAGAGAGAGCGGAACAGGGCAGGAAAGCGAAGGAACTCGGACAAGGTCCTCTGAATCCACGGCTTTGCCGCCGCCGCCGAATCCGCCGCCGCCGCCGCCGCCAGCAGCAGAACCACAACCAGAACCACAACCAAACAGCAACCAGAACAGCAACAGCAACAGCAACCAGAACAGCAACAGCAACCAGAACAGCAGCAGCAGCAGCAAGCTCAGTCAGTGTTGCAATCGAACAAGAACAACAGTTGGCAAGAGCAAGTGCAAGCTCGAGCAAGCGAGAGAGAGAGAGAGAGAGAGAGATGGGTCACAAGCAGATCGCCACGACCTGCGTCGCCGCCCTCGCGGTGCTCTTCGGCTCGCAGGACGCTAGCGCGCAATTGCTGCGCGCGTCCTCCACCATCGCCGCCCCCGCCTCCGCCGCGGCGACCAGACGCGCCGCACTGGCAGCAGCCGCGGAGGATAGCGACGGCGCCGAGAACGCGACCTGCTCGTGCACCGCGCAGTGCACGATGACCGGCGACCCGCACCTGGTGTCGTTCTACGGCATCTCGCAGTCGCTGACGCCCTCGGACGGGCAGATCCTGGTCTACGCGCAGGACGGCTTTGAGGTGAGCGCGTCGACCTTTGGCAGCCAGTACGTGGGCTCGGTCACCTTTGGCGACGACCCGGCCGTGACGAACGACGACTGCGACGCCTCTGGCCAGCTGCTGGGGCCCTACTCGCACGTCTTTGCGGACGGCGACTCGCTCGCGCTCACCGTGGAGTGCGTGATGCCGTCCAACACCGGCAAGCACGGCGACCAGTACCACCTCAACCTGTACCTGAACAAGACGGACGTGGGCGCTGACGGCGACTTTGCCAGCATGGAGAGCAGTGCGCAAGCCTCTGGCGCCTGCACCAAGGGCGAGGACAGCGCCGGCAGCGGCCAGGGGTACTGCTCGTGCCAAGCCGCCTGCGTGGCCAAGGGCGACCCGCACCTGACGAGCTTTTACGGCTCGCAGGAGCTGCTCAGCGACGACCAGGACGTGCTCTACGCGGAGGGCGACGACTCGTTCAGCCTGCTCATCACCATGTACAGCGACGTCAACTACATCGGCCGCGTCGACTACGACGGCAAGACGTACGTCACCGACCAGTGCGACGCCAGCGGCGAGGTGCTGGCCATGGAGACGCTCACCGTGCCCACGGGGTCGATCTTCGTCAAGGTCTGGTGCCAGTTCCCGTCCAAGGGCGGCCCCGCGCACCTCAACGTCAGGGTGCAAAAGACCAACGAGGACACGGCCGGCGCCTCCTTCCAGGCCACCGAGAACGCCGCGGGCGCCTCCGGCAAGTGCCTCGACCAGACCTCACGCTAGCCAGCCAGCTCTACTAGTAGCTAGCCCGCCGCGAGCTAAACCATCTTAGTTTCAGAACTGGGCTCTGTTGATTCAGGCGTGAGGACAGGGCTTGGTCGATTTTTGAGCTCGGCGCCGCAGAGATCTTCTTCAGGCCTCGAGCACGCTCGCTCGCAGAGGCTGCTGGCCGGCAAGATCAAGATTACGATCACGATCACGATCACGATCAAGATCACGATCAAGATCACGATCACGATCACGATCACGATCAAGATCACGGTCAAGATCACGATCAAGATCACGATCACGATCACGATCAAGACCTCGATTGTGAAATGAAACTTGCCCAGCACCTCTACGTGTCGCTGCTGGTTGGGCAATCCCACTCTAGCTCTAGCTCTAGCACCACGTTTACGAAATTCAGAAAAATCCCAGCACCCTCGCTCAAAAAGTGTTGGGTAATGTTTGCAGATAGAAATAAAAATGTGGGAATGCCAGCAGACCCGGCCAAACGCCTAAAAACGAGGTCTTGGACGTGTCCTCCAACATCATCGCGAAGCTTGCATAAGAGTCATCTACCAGTTGGTAGGGTCAAGTGGCCCAGGCCGGGACGGGATGGCGGGTGGGCGGGCGGTGGCAGTGGCAGGGGCAAGGCTGCCCAGGGCTGCTCGCGATCGTGCCTCAGGGCGAGACGCAGCGAGCACAGCAGCTGGTGCACTCGGCATTGCCCTTCGTGTGCTGTGCACAGTCAAAGGCACTGGCGGCCACGAAAGCAGCCACAGCCGCCCGCGGCGGCGACAGCCGAGCCCGGCGCTGCTCGTGCAGGAAGCGTGGAGTCACCCGTGGAGCTCGATGAGCCGGCGTTGAAGCGCGTACGGAGGCCGGGGTCGATGCGGTCTGCGCGTGTCTCTGTTCTCGAGCCGGAGTAGATCGACGGCCTGTCCTACGGCACTGACGAGGTCGTCGAGCGGGCGGCCAGCGACCCCGCCAATTGGGTGCGCAGGCTCTTCTTCGAGCTCGGCATGGAAGAGAGGCGCCCAGCGCAAGGCAGCACGGCCCAGGCGCATCAGGCTGGGCAGGGTTGCGATGCTGTTGTTGCGCTGCCTGCCGAGGAGCGCGCCACGGCTGCTCCTGCTCTTCTCTCTCTGGAGGGCGCCGGTCCGGCCCATGACGTGGTGAACGTGGATGCCGAAGCTGGTCTGCTCCAGGAAGAGGCACTCCAGCGAGTCGAGAAGGACCAAGAGATGGCGCACATGATCGAGGCCATGAACTTGGAGGACGACGCCGAGGCAGAGGTCGTGCACCCCGGGACACCGAGCCAACGCAAGCGGGCTGACAGGGCGAAGATGCGAAGGGCCGAGCGTCTTGAAAGGCTAAAAGCGGCGACCACACGGCGCGACTTGTGTGCGTTTGCTGTCCGCAACCTGAGAAAGATGCTGGACAATCGCGAGCTGGACCTCGACGTCCGCGACGGCAGTACGGACCAGCCCGAGTACGATGTGGCAATGGCGGCTGGCGTGAACCTGCAGGGCAGGATCCTCGCGCAAGGGTGGGCGAAACGGCCTCGCCGCGGCCGAACCAAGGGGTCGACGAACGTCGAGCACTACTACCCAAAGATCGCAGAGCTGTTCGCCGCGGAGGGCACGGGACAGCAGCACGCTTCATGGCTCCTCGAAGTCATCGTCAACGCGGACGAGTACAAGAACAGGTGTGATCACCCGACCGAAGCCGACGTCCGCAACGTCGTGCAGCGGCTGATTGGGTACCGCAAGCGCTGCAACGCCGCGAACCTGGAGCCCGATTACCTCAACTACCTCGTGAAAGGCGCCTCGGCCGTGCCCGTAGCAGGCCACGGGCAGCCTGGCGTCGCGACTGCGCCGTCCGCTGGCAGCGGACGGCGACGTGGACCGCACTCGCAGCTCGATGATCGGCTGGAGCGCTTCATCCAAGAGCGTGCAAGCACACATACCGCGAGCCGTATGATGAAGGCAGCGCTCGGGAGCGAGGAGCTGCCCCAGGAGCTCCGGGACAAGCTGGAGATCGACAATGACCTCAACAAGAAGTTCAAGCAACGCGTTCAAAACGTTCGGGCTGCCGGAATGCAGCCAGTGGCAAGAAAGAATGAAGGCCGAAGCCCAAAAGAAGCGCAGGCGACTCATCGTGTCCTTTGTTGTGCTCCTTGCTCCGCCGGCGGACTGTCCGCTTGCCATGACAGCTCGTCGATCTGCCACGACATGAAATTAGATTGGATGGACATGGGTCACGTCGCGGAGCTCAACATGTCACTTACCGTCAACCGGAGTGCCCGTAGGTTTTCCACCCCGCTGAGCACGCTCGTGCAGCCCGTTTCGCCCGCCGCGCTCCTCCCCGATTTAGCTCGGCCCTGCTGGGATGGTCCCTATCAAAATCTGAATTTCGTCCGCGAACGTGGTGCTAGCTAGTAGTCTACTCTAGCTAGCTCACTCTCAATCCCTGGAGAGTGACGGCGGTGTGCGAGTGATCGAACCCATGCCTGTGTTGATGACGTGATCGTGGACCATGCGCCACGTCGTTTCTTGACTGGGGACAAGACGGGAGACGTCTGGCGAATGACCTCTCCCATGTCAATGCGATGACGTAAGACAGACGTCTCGGCGCAGTTCCTCCATCTTCCGCGTCACGGCAGCGAAACGAAGAGATTGATGGGAGAGAGACGATTTTGGCCCAGGCACTCTTAGAGTTACACTATTCACTCTCTAGCACATGGACCATCATCACGCGCCCATCAAAACTGGAGAAAAGATTTTCTACCAAAACTATCTGTTTCACGACCCAGGGTCTCCGGCGTGCTGCGCAGAAGCCACAGGAGACCCGGGGAGGGAAACTTCGGTTTCTCTTAGCGACTGGCTGACGAGTGCGTCCGGCAAAGGCGAGTCGGGTGCAGACCCGATTCACCGCGCGGACGACGCACGATATCGGATTTATTTGGACGAGCACGAGCGTCGCGCGCGAAGGGTCACAGGGGGTCACGGAGGTCAAGTCGCCCACCGTGCACCATGGTTGAGAGCGGCCCTGACCACCCGGAGAACCCAGCCCCGGCGCAGATGCCGCCGGAGCAGCATCCCCCAGTCGGCCCGGCCGCGGGGGCGGGTCAGAATCATCTTCCTGCCCCGCCGGCAGCAGAGGCTGCGCAGCAGCACCAGCCGGCGCCTCAGGAGCATGCTGCGCAGCACGTTGGCCCGGAGGTGCAGCCGCAGGGGCAGCACCCCGTGCCTCAGCAGCTCGGGCAGCCCCACCATCAGGGTCTCCCCCGCCGCTTCAGCAGCCGCAGCAGCAGCAGCAGCAGCTGCTGCAGCCGCAGCAGCAGCAAGTGCAGCAGCCGCAGCAAGTGCAGCAGCCGCAGCAAGTGCAGCAGCCGCAGCAAGTGCAGCAGCCGCAGCAAGTGCAGCAGCCGCAGCTAGCGCAACAGATGCAGCACGTGCAGAATGGGCAGCATGTGCAGCAGCCGCACCAAGTGCACCAGGCACAGCACCAGCAGCACCAGGCGCCCAGAACACAGCCCAGCAAGTCCAAGCCGCCTGGCCTTGGTTCAGCAACTGGCCCAGAATGTGAATGCCGCGCCGCAGCTGCCGCAGCAGCCGCAGCAACAGCACCCACACCAGGACCCGGCCCCGCAAGCACAGCCTGTGCAGCAGGACCTGGCCCAACAAATGCAGGCCGCTCTGGCCCTGGTACAGCACCTCGCGCAAAATATGAACGAAGCGCAGCAGCCGCCGCCGCTTCCTCATGCCCAGCAGCAGCTGCAGCAGCAGCAGCAGCAACAGCAGCAGCAGCAGCTACCGTTGCCGCACGTCGCAGGCTGGAACGTCAACGAGTTCCTCGCGCAGGCCGACCCGCCTACGGTGCCCGAGCCGGCACCGAGGCCCACAGCACCACTGCACGCAGTCGACGTCAAGCTGTCTCGAGACCACCGTGATGTGGCCTACGCGATCGCGCACCCGGTGCTGTTCTCGCCGCAGGAGTCGGAGGACATGTTCAACAATGCCCGCGCCCTCTTGCCGGCGGAGATCGTCCAGCCCCAGATCCTTGGGATGCCAGACTATCCGGCACGCGTCCTGCGCGCGGTGGAGCACCCGGCGGGCGTCATCGGCGACCCCTCGTCGGCAGTGTGGCAAGTCGTGGCGAAGGCGGGGCCGGCGTTCTTTTCGCCCCCCCCGAGCTTCACCCCGACGGCGCGAGAGCTCGCAGCCGCATTGGCCGTCTGCGGGATCACGACCACAGATACCGCCAGACAGGCGGCAACGGAGCGCCTCGCGCTTGGCCATGTGGTCGCCCCGCTCCAGCCGCCGCACCTCCCGCAGGCCTACCGCGTCGACACGGACGCCACAACCAGAGTGCGGGGCCAGCCGCGCCCCTGCCTGGAGCGGTGTGGTTACCCCTCGGCGCGGCCTGGAACACCGTAGCGGCCACGGCGAACGCGCACCTCGACGCAGCTCGCGAGCACATCGTCACCGCCCAGCGCGGCCCGCATCCGCGCCTGCTCCAGGTCAAGTCCAGCACCCAGAAGTTCGTAGAGTCTCCGCGAGCGCAGGCAGCGATAGCCCAACGAAAGTTGCTCTGTGATGCGGGTGCGCGCGTACAACAGAGTCTGGTGGGTACCACGCGACGTGCAGACCACATTTGGTTCCCCGACGCGGCCCACTGCAATCCAGCCCTCTCGATCCTCGCCATCGCCGCCTTCGAGCTCACCCAGGACAAGCTCCGCCGGCACGACGTGTCCATCGACGAGCACGCATGGCTAAGTGCGTTCCGTGGTGACACGACGTCCGTATCCCGCGCTACCACGGGACTGCGCACGGATGAACCCGCGACTCCTTCGGCCGCGGCGCTAGCGGGCCTCGCATCCGCATGCGTAATCCGTGCGCTGTTCTGGCACCCCGTCCTCGCAACAGAGGCGTTCCCAGTGGCCCCTGCACGACAACGGGTGGCTGCAGACATCCGGGCCTCGTGCAATAACATCCGCGTGGCGGCCAAAGCCCTGACGGCCGCGCTCACACGCCGGGTGCCCGGCCACCGCAGGATCGCCGACCCCAACCCGTCGTGGACAGCTCGACACGCCATCTTCGAGCTGCAGGAGATCTTCATGGAAGTCGCAGCGGCTGCGCGCGGCGGCTTCCAGCTCGAGTTCTCCATCTCCACGAGGGCCCAGGCGTACGTCGGACTCTGCAGCCAGATCGCACGCAACGCCCATCCGAGCACCTGCAGCACCCCACCGGCCACCGAGGTGGTGGCGGCGGCGGAGGCGGCGGCGGGGGGTAGTGACGGCAGTGGCGGCCGCGCGCCCCGCAGCCGCGGCTCTATCAAGAGTAGCCGCAAACGCCACCGGGCCGCGCGCTCCGCCGAGAAGCAAACGGCCCAGCTGCTCGCCACTACGGGTAACGACTCCGACTAGGATGTAGCAGTCGGGGCCGAGCTGCGGCTCGCCCCACGCATCCACGGCTGCCGCCGAACGTGACTGTTCCCCGCCCGCGCTACCACGGTGGCCGGCGGGCGGGGCACGGGACGTAGCAGTCGGGCTGAGCTGCGGCTCGCCCGACGCATTCACGGCTGCCGCCGGACGTGACCGTTCCCCGCCCGCGCTACCCCGGTGGCCGGCGGGCGGGGCACGGGACGTGGCAGTCGGGCTGAGCTGCCAGCTCGCCCGACGCATTCACGGCTGCCGCCGGACGCGACTGTTCCCCGCCCGCGCTACCACGGTGGCCGGCGGGCGGGGCACGGGACGTAGCCGTCGGGCTGAGCTGCGGCTCGCCCGACGCATTCACGGCTGCCGCCGGACGTGACCGTTCCCCGCCCGCGCTACCACGGTGGCCGGCGGGCGGGGCACGGGACGTGGCAGTCGGGCTGAGCTGCCAGCTCGCCCGACGCATTCACGGCTGCCGCCGGACGCGACTGTTCCCCCCGCGCTACCACGGTGGCCGGCGGGCGGGGCACGGGACGTGGCAGTCGGGCTGAGCTGCGGCTCGCCCGACGCATTCACGGCTGCCGCCGGACGCGACTGTTCCCCGCCCGCGCTACCACGGTGGCCGGCGGGCGGGGCACGGGACGTGGCAGTCGGGCTGAGCTGCGGCTCGCCCGACGCATTCACGGCTGCCGCCGGACGCGACTGTTCCCCGCCCGCGCTACCACGGTGGCCGGCGGGCGGGGCACGGGACGTGGCAGTCGGGCTGAGCTGTGGCTCGCCCGACGCATTCACGGCTGCCGCCGGACGCGACTGTTCCCCGCCCGCGCTACCACGGTGGCCGGCGGGCGGGGCACGGGACGTGGCAGTCGGGCTGAGCTGCGGCTCGCCCGACGCATTCACGGCTGCCGCCGGACGCGACTGTTCCCCGCCCGCGCTACCACGGTGGCCGGCGGGCGGGGCACGGGACGTAGCAGTCGGGCTGAGCTGCCAGCTCGCCCGACGCATTCACGGCTGCCGCCGGACGTGCCCGTTCCCCGCCCGCGCTACCCCGGTGGCCGGCGGGCGGGGCACGGGACGTGGCAGTCGGGCTGAGCTGCGGCTCGCCCGACGCATTCACGGCTGCCGCCGGACGCGACTGTTCCCCGCCCGCGCTACCACGGTGGCCGGCGGGCGGGGCACGGGACGCAGGAGGCCCCGGGCCAGACCGCTGCAGCGGGACGGGCCGGGACCACCAGTACGCGCCCCCGATACCCGGCACGTGGGGCCGGGCCTTCCCGACGACCCAGGCGTGCGCTGATGAGCACCCTGGGGCTCGTCGCGTTCCTCTCGGCCGCCATGCCGTTCGGCAGGTCGCTCGGCGTGGCGCTGACGCGTGCGCTACGTCGCGCCTACGCGTCCGCCGCGCCCGTCCACACCGGACCGCGACCTCAGGGTGGATGCCCGGTTACTCCGCCCTCTCCTGCGCGACGCACTGCCCGCGCCGGCGCTCACGCGCCTCACGTCCCGCGGTCGCGTCGTCCGTACGGCGAGCGATGCCAGCGGGACCGGCTTGGGCGCGGTGTGCCTATCCACCATTGAGGTCCTCGAGCGGTGCTGCGTCCGTCACACGGCCGCCGAGCTCGCGCTCGTCGGCCAGGGCGCAGACGATGTCCACATCCAGCAGGCGGAAATGACAGCCGCCCTGCTGGCAGCCCAACTGTGGTGCCCTCGCGGTGGCCACCTCGAGCTACTCGTCGACAATCGCGCCGCCCAGGCGACCATAACGCAACCGCGTGCGGGTACTCCCGTGTTACCACCCAGGACGTTGTGGGCTGGCGCTGCACCTCTCCGGCGCGCGGGTACCACATCGGGTCGACGTCCGCTCTCCAGGCCCACGGCCGTACCCCGCCGCCCGGCACGGAGGACATGACGCGGACCCTGCTGAGCCTCACTTCACCGTACCGACCACCGTCTGGCGCCCCGGGGCCGAGCCCCGGGCCGACCCGAGCGGCGTCGCCGCCGCTACCGCGCGCGGCGTCGCCGCCGCACCCGTGCACCGAGGCCGCGCCGCCGGCGCGCGCCCCACCGGGACCCAACACGGGCCCCGCACCGGTGCACCGGGTGCAACCACGCTCTTCTGCGCCCTCGCCGAGGCCGCAGCAGACGTCATAGAGCTCCACGACCTGGGCACCTACATAGGCGCAGGCCCGCGCAGGCGCCGGGGCCGCCCTGAGCACGCCCGGCCACGTGGCGCTGAGCAAGCAAATGGGGGAAGGAGAGCGCCAAGAACCGACCGAGCCCCGACACGGCCAACTGGGGGAGCGCGAGGCGGCGGCCGAGCCGAACCTAGTTCCCGTTCTTTACGTCTTCCTTCCGTCCCGCCTGCAGCAGCAGGCGGCACCTTACCAAGCGTAGGCGCCTCAGCAGTGGTTGATCCACCGTAGCCGAGGTGCCGCGCCAACGGGCGCTTCAGCCAGGAGCTGAAAGGGAAACTATCTGTTTCACGACCCAGGGTCTCCGGCGTGCTGCGCAGAAGCCACAGGAGACCCGGGGAGGGAAACTTCGGTTTCTCTTAGCGACTGGCTGACGAGTGCGTCCGGCAAAGGCGAGTCGGGTGCAGACCCGATTCACCCGCCGCGGACGACGCACGATATCGGATTTATTTGGACCCACCCACCGTCCCAGGCCTTCGACGGCCGCTCTACCGTAGTCCGATCGCCCTTACGAAGGCTCCGAGCCCGCCCGCCCGCGCGAGGCGGCGGCCGAGCCGAACCTAGTTCCCGTTCTTTACGTCTTCCTTCCGTCCCGCCTGCAGCAGCAGGCGGCACCTTACCAAGCGTAGGCGCCTCAGCAGTGGTTGATCCACCGTAGCCGAGGTGCCGCGCCAACGGGCGCTTCAGCCAGGAGCTGAAAGGGAAACGCCGCAAGCAGAACAGTCAACCGCCGCCGCCGACCTCGCCTTCGCCGCCCGCGCCGACGACAAGCCGCCGCCGCAGCAGCAGTAGCAGCAGCAGCAGCCGCAGCAGCAGCCGCAGCCGCAGCCGCAGCCGCAGCGCGCAGGACCTGCAATGCCGCCGCCTCATCATCCCCTCGCGACGGCGCTCATGGTGGCGCTGCTCGCGCTCTCGCACGCGCTTGCGAGCGGCGTCTCCCTCCGCAGCGCGCTGCAGTCGCGGCTGCGCGCCAACCCCGAGGCGGCGACGTGCTCGTGCACCGCGCAGTGCAACCTGACCGGCGACCCGCACCTGGTCTCGTTCTACGGCGACCAGAAGACGCTGGTGCCGTCGGACGGCGCGCTGCTGGTCTACGAGGTCGGGTCGACCGAGGTGACCGCGACCACGTCCTCGGGCAGCGGCTACATCACCTCCGTGGCCGTCGGCGGGACCACGTACTCGGCCAGCGACTGCAAGACCACGGGGCAGACCATGGGCCCGTTCACGTATGACGTGGACGGCGACACGCTCGAGGTGGGCATGCAGTGCGTGCGGCCGGAGAACACGGGCAAGCACGGCAACGAGTTCCACCTGAACGTGGCCGTGGGCAAGACCGACGTCGGCTCGGGCGACTTTGCCAGCCTGGAGCAGGCGCGGCAGGCCACCGGCGCCTGCACGGACGGCGTCAACCAGGCCGGCTCGGGCAAGGGCTACTGCTCCTGCGAGGCCACCTGCCTGGCCAAGGGCGACCCGCACCTGACCAGCTTTTACGGCTCGCAGGAGCTGCTCAGCGACGACCAGGACGTCCTCTACGCGGAGGGCGACGACTCGTTCAGCCTGGTCGTCAGCATGTACAGCGACGTCAACTACATCGGCCGCGTCGACTACGACGGCAACACGTACGTCAGCGACCAGTGCGACAACAGCGGCGAGGTGCTGGCCAAGGACTACATCTCCGTGCCCACCGGCACCGTCTTCGTCAAGGTATGGTGCCAGTTCCCGTCCAAGGGCGGCCCCGCGCACCTCAACGTCAAGGTGGAGAAGAACGCCGCCGGCACCAAGGGCGAGTCCTTCACCGCCGTCGAGGAGGCCGCTGGCAGCTCTGGCAAGTGCATGGACCAGACGTCCTAGAGTACTACAAGTAGCTAAACTGCAACCAGAGTGCTCTTCAAACACAGCCTCTACCTCAGCTGGAGCTGTGCTCTGGGACGCTGGAGTGGGCTGCTACTGTTGGTCTTGTCTGTGTGTGTGCGGCGCGGACGTTGCCGGAGTGGTCGCTCGAAGGCGATTTGACTGGCGAATCGCCGAGGCGGCCGACACCTCTGCCTCTCTCTCTCTACCTCAGATGGAATGCAGCTCTCGAGTGCTCTAGTTAGGCTGAGTGAGGGCGTTTGGCCGGCCTATAGCACGACGTCTGCCGGGCCGGCTGGCGGCTGTGGCGGCGCGATTGGGCGCACAAGGCGGAAGCGGAACGCGGTCAGGGGCTCGCTCGCCTCGCGCGGCATGCGCGGGTAGAAATAGTCAAGCAGACCCACGAGCTCCTCGCCGCTGGCGACGTCCTCGCAGCGCAGCAGGTCCGCGTCCTCCGCGAGCGCGCCGCGCGTGGTCTCGGTGGCCGAGACAAGCTCCAGTTCGGCAAACACGAGGCCGCCGCTCGTCGCCTGCGCCACCTGCGGCACCGCCACCGCCGCAGGCCGCCAGCGCGTCGTGGCCGTCTTGCGCCCGGCCAGGATGCCCGCCACCAGGGCCGCGCCAAAGTCCACCTGCACCACCACCATCGCGGCCTGCTTGCCCACACGCCGTTCACGTCCCAACAGACGTGACATGGGGAACCATGTCACGTCGAAAACAACAGCAACGTGCATGTAGTCCGCACTGACTACGCGAGCGGTGGGTGACCTCGAGGGCGATCTCAAGCTGAAGGTCGTCCGTCGCCTCGCGGCAAGTCAGTCGAGGTCAGCGCGAGAGCTTCTGCCATCTCAAGACCACGATCTTTTGATCAATCAACAACGAGGAGAGATCTTGCAGATCATGAGCAAGACCAACAACACGATGATCAATCTTGATCTGGTGTTGATGATCTTGAATCATTCAACTCAACAACAGCGAGGTCACAGTCAGTCAAGATCTTTGCCACGAGAGCAGAAGCTGCCCTTTCAAAGAACGATTGATTGCGGTTCCAGGTCCGCGTCGGCGTCGGCGATGCTGCTCGTGCCCAAGTTTTAGCGGGCCAGCGCCAGCGCCAGCGCCAACGCCCAGGCCGGAGCTACGTGCCGCGCCGAGCTGGGAGTGGGCGGCTCGGCCAAGCCCGGGGCCTGTGTTGGACTCGCGGTCGGCGTCGCAGCACTCGCAGACGGGCTCGCAGATGGCGACGACGTCGAGCCACTCGCAGGCGGCCGGTAGAGCGAGTCGGGGAGGTTGGCGCCCATGTGGTCGGGGCTCGTGCCCCAGGTTGCGTAGCTAGCGCCATGGCCCAGCTTGCCGTCGTAGTTATCGCCCCAGCAGCGGACGAGGCCACTGGCCAAGAGCACGCAGGTGTGGTCAAAGCCAGCGCTGATCTCGACCGCGGTCTCCCCTGCCACGCCGTAGGCCACGTCGGGCAGCTCCGAGGGCACCTTGCCGCTCGTGTCGCCGAGGGTAAGGCCCAGGCCGAGCTTGCCGGACCCGTTGTCGCCCCAACACTTGACCCTGGCAGCGTCCTCGAGGACCACGCAGGCGAATGAGCTCCGGGAGCTGAGCTTGGCCACGCGACCGCCAACGCTCACAGCTGGAAGCGTGGCAGGGAGCGTGCGGTTCGTCAGCGTCACCTGCTTGCCGTGAGCGGTGCCCAGAGATCCCCATCGGTTCGATCCCCAGCACTTGACCTCGCGCGTCTCGGCGAGCAGCACGCAGATGAAGCCCAATCCCACCCCAATGTCCTCGATCTCGGCGCCCATGTCGATCGCTTGCAGGTTGTCGCCCATCTCACCCGGCTGGTCGCCGATATACTCGAGATCCGAACCGGCTGGAGGTATGCCAAGGCCAAGAAACGCGGTGTCGCCCCAGCACTTGATCTGCGTGCGCCCTTCCAGCACCACGCAGGTGCCATACATGCCGACTGCGAGCTGCACGGCCTTGACGCCCGTGCCGAGGTCCACGAAGGGCAGGTTGTCGCCCATCTCGCCCGCCTCGTCGCCGCGAGCCTCGGTGTCGCCCAGGCCGAGCGCGCCATTATAGTTCCCGCCCCAGCACTTGATGCGGCCGCTGGAGAACAGCGCGCACATGGAGTCGAAGGCCAAGCCCTGCACGCTTATGATCCTGTCGGTGACGTCCGAGCCCAGGTCGGTCAGCGGCGCGTTCGCAATGGCAACCAAGTCGGAGCTTTTACCGTGGCCGCAAACACCGGACGAGCAGCGGCCCCAGCACTGCACGGCGCTAGAGGGCGGCGCAGTGGCGTCCACCAGGCAGGCATGGCCGCGAGCGACCGCGGTGACCTTGGCCAGCTTGGACTGGAGCTGCGGCAGGCCGTCTCCCATCTCGTCTGGGGCATCACCGATGGCTCTGCCGTAATCGGTGTCGTTGTCTGTGCCAAGGATATGTCGGGACTCGCCCCAGGCGAAGGCGTTGCCGTCCTCGTCGAGCACGAGAGTGCATGGATAATTGGCCGCCAGCATCTGCCCGTGCACGGCATCGTCGTGAGCGGCGAGAGCCGCCAGCAGCAGTAGCGCGAGCCTCCGGACCATCTCGGTCAACCTTGTGAGCTTGCTCTCCCTCGGCAGAATCGATCGATCGATCGATGGAGGTCTGCTCCTCTGCGCTTTGACTTTGCGCTTTGGCTTCTTTCCTTCCAAGGGACTGCTCACTGGTGAGAAGAATAGGTACGAGAAGAACGCGCATAAGCACGCGCCAGGCTCTCTCTCAACCCCGCGTTTCAAACCGTTGCAAGAATCGACACAAGACCCCGAGCGATTTCCGAACGATGACGACCATTTTGTCCCGAGTCTGGTACGAGGGGACACTCTCGGAGGAGGGACGGTACAGGTGACTGGATTGACACAAGACCCCGTGCGATGTTATGCTATTACACCCAATCGTGTCGGATTCTGGTACGAGAATCAGGTCTCAAGGAGGTACGGTACTGCAACCAGGTATCGGTACCGGTACCGCAACCGGTACCGTACTGGTACTGTAAACGAAAGGGGAGGATCAAAAATCAATGTAGGAACGAGAGCCACATCAAGTCTGCTCGCTCACATTGTCAGTCAATCCGCCAGTCAGCACACGGCTTTGGGCATCTGCTGGGCGGGAATAAGCACATCGCTTTGGGTAGCTCTGCCTCAAGCTGTGGAAGACACGACAGACTGCACCAGCAGACCAGCAAAGAATTCGAGACCAGCTTATTTTGGTTAGAGTAGTCCTCCTTGACGACAGCAGGAGCAGCTTGCAGCGCGTCGTCGTCGTCGTCGTCGTCGTCGCTGCTGCGGCCAAATCGAGAGCACACCTTAGCGCCTCGACGGCCACCACGCGAATGCGAACGCGAAGGTGAACGCCCAGATCGCAGCGTCCCGCTGCGCCGAGCCGGAAGTGGGCGAGCTCGGGGCTTGTGTCGGACTCGCGCTCGCAGAAGACGGGCTCGCCGATGACGGGCTCGCGGTCGGCGATGGCGTGGACTGCTGCTGCGCAAGCTGGTAGTGCCAAGTGGGGAGGGAGGTTGGCGCCCAGCCCATTTGGTCGGGACTATCAAAGACAAAAGCTGTCGAGACGGCGAGAGATGATTTGACCGGGCCTAAATCAAGGTTGGAGGCTCGCGTCCTCCTTGACGACAACAGCAGCCTGCAACGCGGCATCGTCGGCGGCGCTGCTACTGCTGCTGCTGCTGCGGCCGAAGCGAAAGTAGGCCGCCGCGCCTGCCAGCGCCACGATGGCCGCGGCGCCGACGCCGATGCCCATGCCCAGGCCGGAGCCTCCCGCTGAGGTCGGGCTCGACGTCGGGCTCGCCGCACTCGGGCTCAAAGTGGGCGACTCGGTCGTGCTCGGGGCTCTGGTCGGCGCTTCGGTCGGCGAGCTGGTCGGCGCCTTTGTCGGCGAGCCGGTCGGCGCCTTTGTCGGCGAGCTGGTCGGCGCCTCAGTCGGCGAGCTGGTCGGTTGCGAGGTTGGCGGGGTCGGGCTTGCGGTGGGCGATGGCGTGGGCCGCTGCGTGGGCAAGAAGTGCGAAGTGGGAAGGTTGGCGCCCATGTGGTCGGGGCTTGTGCCCCACATGTCGTAGCTGGCGCCGTGGCCCAACTGGCCGCTGCCGTTATTGCCCCAGCAGCGGACGAGGCCGTCGGCCAAGCGCACGCAGGTGTGGTCGGAGCCAGCGCTGATCTCGACCGCAGTTTCCCTGGCACGCCATAGATCACGTCCGGTAGCTCCGAGGGCACCATACCACCTGTCTGCATGACATCAAGGCCCAGACCAAGCTGGCCGTGAAAGTTGTTGCCCCAACACTTGATCTTCGCAGCGTCTTCGAGGATCACGCAAGTGTGTTTGCCCCGGGCGCTGAGCTTAGCCACGCGACCGCCAACGCTCACGGCTGGAAGCGTGGCAGGGAGCGTGCGGTTCGCGAGCGTCACGTCATTGCCGTCAGCGGTGCCTAGAGTCCCCTTCCAGTTGGATCCCCAGCACTTGACCTCGTGCGTCTCGGCGAACAGCACGCAGATGAAGTCCAATCCCACCCCGATGTCCTCGATCTCGGCGCCCATGTCGATCGCTTGCAGGTTGTCGCCCATCTCACCCGGCTGTCGCCGACATACTCGAGATCCGAGCCGGCTGGAGGTACGCCAAGGCCAAGAGACGCGGTCTCGCCCCAGCACTTGATCTGCGTGCGCCCTTCCAGCACCACGCATGTGCCACGCATGCCAGCTGCGAGCTGCACGGCCTTGACGCCCGTGCCGAGGTCCACGAAGGGCAGGTTGTCGCCCATCTCGCCAGGCGCGTCGCCGCGATTCTCCGTATCACCCAGGCCGAGCTCGCCATTAGAGTTCCTGCCCCAGCACTTGACGCGGCCGCTGGAGAATAGGGCGCACATGTGCTCAAAGACCAAGCCCTGCACGCTAATGATCCTGTCGGTGACGTCCGAGCCCAGGTCGGTCAGGCGCTTTCGCAATGCTGACCCAGTTGAAGCTCTTACCGTGGCCGCAAACGCCAGACAGGCAGCGGCCCCAGCACTGCACGGCGCTAGAGGGCGGCGCGGTGGCGTCCACCAGGCAGGCATGGCCGCGAGCGACCGCGGTGACCTTGGTCAGCTTGGACTGGAGCTGCGGCAGGCCACTGGCCATCTCGCCTGGCGCATCGCCGACGGAGTCGCCGTAGACGGTGTCGGTTAACCACCCGAGGATTTGGAATGAGTCGCCCCAGCCGAATGGTGCGCCCTCCTCGTCGAGCACAAGAGTGCAGAGGTAATTGGCCGCCAGCGTCTGCCCGTGCACAGCTTGGTCGTGGGCAGTGAGCGCTGCGAGCAGCATCAGCGCCAGCCTCGAGGCTGAGGCCGCTGGGGGAACATGTCTTGATCTTCTTCGCGAGCAGGTGCTCTTGCTAGCTAGGTCTCCTCCTCGAATGCAGTTTTGCTCTCAGCAATCAACCGACGACAGACGGTGCGCGGGACCGCCTCAGGCCACACAAGACCAGCTCTGGAATGCAACATCTGCGTCCTTTGACTCCGAGGCGCGAGGAAAGCACGTCTCTCGGAACCAATCAATCGGAACAACGCTCGGAAAAGGTACCGGTACGTACGGAACCAGAATCGTACCAGTTCTGGCCGCTGATGGTCAGACACACATCGATCAATCCAACCTTTCAGACGGCTCACTGCCTGCTTGATTCAGATCCTGGATCTCGTCTCGGGATCCGGGCTTCGGGCTTCGGATTCCTGGCTAACCAATCAATCGGAACAACGCTCGGAGAAGGTACGGTACAGCACTGGCCGCTGATGGTCAGACACACATCAATCAATCCAACCTTTCAGACGGCTCACTGCCTGTTTGCGTACTCGCGATTGAGATCCTGGATCTCGTCTCGGGATCCGGGCTTCGGGCTTCGGATACCTGGCTGGTCGCAGGGCGGTCAATCACGAAGCAAAGCGCCACCAATGCTGTTCGATTCTCTGGAGCTCGTGGCCTGCTGGTGCAGGTGGCCAGGGTGGTAGGCGCGGCAGCTCGAGCTGCAGGTCTGCGACTTGGCTGGCAGCTCTCGCCACTCAATCGATGGCAGCAATGGGTGGACAGGCCGCGAGGTCAACTCGAGGAAAGCCGTGGGGAGAAAAGGCAGACCAAGATAGAAGGCTCAGGGCGAGAAGGCTTGTGCTGAGAGTTTAAAGGCGGCGAGGGAGTGTGGCAGCTGCGTCCTTTTCGTGTGCGTTGTCGTCTTCACAACGCAGCGCCTAGCGGGAGGGACGGGCTACGTAAAAGCTACCTCAGATGGCAGGCAGTACGTTGCGATTCTTTGTTGTTGTCTGCCTTGCAGCAACGCGTCGTCGTCGTCGTCGTCGCTGCTGCGGCCGATGCCCGTCAGTCAGCGCTTCGACGGCCACAACGCGAATGCCAACGCGAAGGTGAACGCCCATCGGAGCGTCCCGCTGCGCCGAGCTGGAAGTGGGCGAGCTCGGGCCTTGGTTGGGAGTTCCGCTCGGCGATTCGCCGCTCGCAGAAGACGGGCTCGCAGTCGGCGATGGCGTGGACTGCTGCTGCGCGCGGCCGGCAGAGCGAGTTGGGAAGGTTGGCGCCCATGTGGTCGGGGCTCTTGCCCCGTCCGTAGCTGGCGCCGTGGCCCAACTCGCCAGCGTAATTGCCGCCCCAGCAGCGGACGAAGCCACTGGCCAAGCGCACGCAGGTGTGCCAGCCGCCGGCGCTGATCTCGACCGCGGTGTCCTCTGGCACGCCGTAAGCCACGTCGGGCAGCTCCGAGGGCACCGTGCCACTCGTGTCGCCGAGGTCAAGGCCCAAGCCAAGCTGGCCGCTCAGGTTGCTGCCCCAGCACTTGACCTTGGCGGCGTCCTCGAGGATCACGCAGCTGTGCGAGTTCCCAGCGGTCAGCTTGGCCACGCGGCCGCCAACGCTCACGGCCGGGAGCGTGGCGTTCGCGAACCTCACGTTGTCGTCGTGAGCGGCACCCAAAGAGCCGTCGCGGTTCCACCCCCAGCACTTGACCTCGCGCGTCTCGGCGAGAAGCACGCACGCAAAGCCCCGCCCCAGCGAAAGCTCCTCGACCTCGGCGCCCATGTCGATCGCCGGCAGGTTGTCGCCCATCTCGCCCGGCTCGTCGCCGATAGTCTCGAGCATGTCGCCCAGGCCGAGCTCGCCATTAAAGTTACTGCCCCAGCACTTGATCTGCGTGCGCCCTTCCAGCACCACGCAGGCGTTGTACTCGCTGACAGCGAGCTGCACGGCCTTGACGCCCGTGCCGAGGTCCACGAAGGGCAGGTTGTCGCCCATCTCGCCCGCCTCGTCGCCGCGGTTCTCGGTGTCGCCCAGGCCGAGGTAGCCATACGCGTTCATGCCCCAGCACTTGACGCGGCCGCTGGCGAACAGAGCGCACGCATGGTGGTCCGACAGGCCCTGCACGGTGAGAACTCTGTCGGCCGCGTCCGAGCCCAGGTCGGTCAGCGGCGCCCCGCGATGCTTGACAAGTAGTACCCAGGTCTGCCGTGGCCACACGAGCCCTCGCCGCACGAGCCCCAGCACTGCACGGCGCGCGAGGGCGGCGCAGTGGCGTCCACCAGGCACGGCGGATCGCCCGCAGCCGCGGTGACCCTGTCCAGCTTGGACTGGAGCTGCGGCAGGCCGCTGCCCATTTCGCCTGGCGCGTCGCCGACACCGGGGCCGTAGTCGGGGTGGCTCAGGTGGCCAAGGATAGGCATGGCCTCGCCCCAGGCGGACAACGCGCCGTCCTCGCCAAGCACATAGGTGGTCCCGTGGCCGGTCTTCAGCGTCTTCCCGTGCACAGCGCCATCGTCGCGAGCAGCAAGCACTGCCGCAAGCAGCGCCAGCTTCGAGGCTGGAGATAGGCCGACCATCTTGACGGTCTTCGATCGACGACTTGCTGCTGCTGCTGCTGCTGTTGCTGCTGCTCTCTGCGGAATAGATTGGGGTTTGCTTTGCTGACTGTGACTGATCGATCGACAGCAGCAACGCATCGCATCGCGAGAGCAACGCAACGAGCGACGCACGAGGACAACGCGTGCACGTACCAAGACTTGCACCAAGTCGCATGGAGCCTTCTGCGCAGCTTCCAAGTCGTGAGGCTGGAAGCTGCTGCGTGCCCGGAAACCACACAAGACCCGTGCTGGTGAACGGTTAGCAGCAAGCAAAGCGTCTGCATCCGGTGCGAAGCGACCCCTGGCGGTGAAGGTATGAAAATGGTCCGGAAACCACACGAGACCCCGCGTGGTTTGAGGAGCCGGATGGGAGGAATGGGCCTGATCTGGTACGAAAGTGGGTTGGCAGCGGTGGGTGCTGGCTGGTACACACGCGAGCTTGAGCTTTTGTTGGAACCTTGGGTTTCAACGCGCCTCAGGTCTGACCAACCTTTGCGGTTCCGACCACCAACAGCCTTCTGCAAAGTCCTCTGCACCTCAAGTCAGACCAACCTTCGCGGTTCCGACCTCCAACAGCCTTCTGCAAGGTCCTCTGCTTGGGCGAGTGACCAGAGCCTTTGAGGAGTTGGACAAAGCCTCACCCAAACAGAGCCGAGTCGAGACTGGTCGCAGGTTTTTAACAGCAAGCAAGCCCACTTCGATGCCGAGCGGGGGCTGCCAAACCGAGGTTTTTGCGCATGCGCAGCAAGCTGGCAATGGATTGATTGATCGTTGGGAAGGTGAGAGCAGCTGCCGAAAGGCTGCTGCAGGGTCTTCAACGTCCGCTGGGCAAAGAAAAAACAAAAACAAAAACAAACTTTCTGTTCCAGGACATCTTGGAGGACAGACGCTGGCCCTCAAACATGTTGCCCATCTCCGTCTCGTTCTCGCGCTCGTTCTCAAGTTCTGTCAGGTTCTGGCTTTGCCAAACTCTTTCGAAGTTCGCGTTCGGGTATCTCGGCATCGGCGCGACTCCACGAACGCAACATGCTCGTGCCTGCACATTCGGCTCGTTCTCAAGGGCAAGCCGCACCAAAATTTCGGACTCCGTGAGCTGGCGGGCCGCGTCCTGGAGCGCAAGGACCACCATGCCCATGCCTGATGGCAGACAGGCTGGGGCAACACCCAAGAGCGTCAGTTCAGAAATTGCCCATCATTTTGTCCTTGAGGATTGAAACTCTTGAAACTGCGCTGTCTGTGGGGAACTTTGTGGGGAGGCCGATGGTGCGGCAAAAAATCGTAACCCAACAAGCCACACGGACTCTATGAGCTGGCGGGCCGCGTCCTGGAGCGCAAGAACCACCATGCTCCTGCCTCTGATGGCAGACAGGCTGGGCGACACCGAAGAGCGTCAGTTCAGAAAATTGCCCATCATTTTGTCCTTGATGATTGATTGAAACTGCGCTGGGGAGATTGTGGGGAAAACTTTGTGAACTTTTTGACCCTCATCAAACTGGTCTCGGTTGGCAAACCCAGAATCTGGCAGAACTTGCGCGAGAACGAGACGGAGATGGACAAGTTCTTTAAGGACGTGATCGAGCAAAGGTGCAGGCGGTTGTGGCCCCCGAAAACGACTACCATGCACCCGAACGTCATCGAAAGGACGTCAGGCGGACCGGGCAACAGGAAGATGTCGTTTGAGTGCCGCCATTGCGGCGAAACTTTCCCAGTGGCTGGAAAGAGCTCGTCTCAGAACCGCGCTGTGTGCCAGGATGGGAGCGGACGCACTCGTGCTCGTCGTAACAAGAACACGATCAACATGAAAGAGGAAAGTGGCAAAGCGGCCCATGCAACAACAGAGAGTTTTTTCTTTTTTCTTTCAAGGTGTTGCACCAGGAGGAGCCAACCCAGCGTGTCAACATCATCAAACACAGGCGCGAGGTCCACGGGACCGTCGGTGACACCGCGGAACTCGATAGCATTAGAAGCGGCAGCAGCAGCAGCGAGGTTGACTGCGACGACCTCGGAGGCTGCGCCAAGCGACCTATGTTCTAAATTTCAACATCGGGATTGGATCGCTGGTCTGTGTTTTGCTGCTGGGCCTCCTCGACGCGCACGAGGTCGACCGCGGGCTCCTCGGAGCCAGCCGGGGGTCGCATCGTGCTCATGATAAATCGACAGAGCCTCTTGGTGGCTGACTTGCCCGGCCTCCGCAGGTGCTTCGCGAGCTCGACGACCGTAGCATGGCGATTCAGAGTCGACGGAGGAAGTGACGCGAGCAGGCGGGAGCTCTGGGTGCCAGCGATGATCGAGCGCTGTCCGGATCTCAGCGCGTGAACGTCGCGATTGCGCGCGTGCGAGATGGAACGCCGATTGAGAGCAACGCGCGGTAGCGCAAGATGGTGCACGGAACCCAAGTTTCCCTCGCCGGGTCACCTATGGCTTCTGCGCATCAAGTACGGCAACCTTGTACGCGCAATGAAGGATTCTTGAGCCGAGCCTCCTAACCGTAGCCAAGAACGAGACCGAGATTGAGGTCACAATCAAGGTTGGGGGCTAGAGGTCTCCTTGGTGACGGCGCTGCTGCTGCTGCGGCCGAAACGAAAGTAGGCCGCCACGCCCGCCAGCGCCACCACGGCCGCAGCGCCAACGCCCAGGCCTGTGGCCAGGCCAGTGCCTCCTGCTGCTGCTGCCGGTGCGGTTGGGCTCGAGCTCGGGGCTTGCGTCGGGCTTGCGCTTGGCGTCGATCGATTCGCGGACGGGCTTGCGGTTGGTGACGGCGTAGACTGGTACGTGGGCAAGTAGGGCGAGTCGGGGAGGTTGGCGCCCATGTGGCTGGCACTCTTGCCCCAGGTTTCGTAGCTGGCGCCGTGGCCCAGCTGGCCGCCAAAGTTGCCGCCCCAGCAGCGGACGAGGTCATCGGCTTGGAGCACGCACGTGTGCCAGCCGCCAGCGCTGACCTCGACTGCGATCTCCCCGGGCACGCCGTAGGCCACGGAGGGCAGCTCCGAGGGCAGCTTGCCGCTCGTGTGAAATAGGTCAAGGCCCAAGCCGAGCTGGCCGTGGCTGTTGTAGCCCCAACACGTGAGCTTGGCGGTGTCCTCGAGGATCACGCAGGCGTGCGAGGCCCCAACGGTGAGCTTGGCCACGCGGCCGCCAACGCTCACGGCTGGGAGCGCGGCGCTCGCAAGCCTCATGTCGTTGTTGTGGGCGGTGCCCAGGGAGCCCCAATAGTTTCGTCCCCAGCACTTGACCTCGCGCGACTCGGCGAGCAGCACGCAGGTGAAGCCCCATCCCGTTTGGATGTCCTCGATCTCGGCCTCCAGGTCGACGGCCGGCAGGTTGTCGCCCATCTCGCCCGGCCCGTCGCCGCGAGCCTCGGTGTCGCCCAGGCCGAGCTGGCCGAAACCGTTGTCGCCCCAGCACTTGATCCGCGTGCGCCCTTGCAGCACCACGCAGCCGTAGCGCGAGCCGACTGCGAGCTGCACGGCCTTGGCGTCCGTGCCGAGGTCCACGAAGGGCAGGTTGTCGCCCATCGCCCGCCTCGTCGCCGCGGTCCTCGATGTCGCCCAGGCCGAGCTCGCCGTACTCGTTCCTGCCCCAGCACTTGACGCGGCCGCTGGAGAACAGGCTGCACGTGCTGCCCAAGGGCGAGCCGTGCACGCTGACGACGCTGTCGGCGGCGTCCGAGCCGAGGTCGGTCAGCGGCGCGTCCTCGATGTCGACAAAGTATTCGCCGGGTCTGCCGTGGCCGCACATGCCGTAGTCGCACAAGCCCCAGCACTGCACGCCGCTAGAGGGCGGCGCCGTGGCGTCCACCAGGCATAGTTGGCCATGGCCGACCGCGGTAACGTTGGCCAGCTCAGACTGGAGCTGCGGCAGGCCGCCGCCCATCTCGCCAGGCGCATCGCCGATGGATTCGCCGTAGACGGGTCATCCTCGCTGCCAAGGAGCGCTGTGGACCAGCCCCAGGCGAACAGGGTGCCGTTCTCGTCAAGCACCAAGGTGGTGGTGAGGCCGGCCTCCAGCGTCTGCCCGTGCACGTTGGCATCGTCGTGAGCGGCAAAAGCCGCCAGAAGCAGCGCCAGCCTCGAGGCCAGAGCTGCTGGCCTGACCATCTTGAACAGCTTGATCGCCGCCGAGCGCTGGCCTTGCTTGCTGGCTTGCGTGCTGGCTGGCTGGCTTGGCAGCTTTGAGGATTGCTGCGCTCTGGAGACAGGCATTGGGACAAGGAGATCGCACCAGAAGAACGCGCACCAGAAGAACACGCACCTGCCTCTGCCTGTCTGCCCTCAGCGTCTCGTTGAGACTGACGCTGGAAGTGGGCTGGCTGGCTGGCAGGCAGAGTTGAGCATTCGCTTTGCCAAGAGCTCGATCTTGGAAGGCCAAGCCAAGCCAAGAAGCACTCGGCCTCGTTGTCGAAGCACACAGCGTGCACGGCAAGCGAGCAAGCGAGCAGCCAGTGCCCTTGCTATTGTTGTTGTTTTGGCTTTCCAAGGAAGACGATCAAGGTTGGGTCAAGCTGGAGTCCTTCTCCTTGCTGGCGACAGCGCCGGCATCGTGGCTGCCGCTGCGGCCGAAGCGAAAGTAGGCCGCGACGCCCGCCAGCGCCACGACGGCCGCGGCGCCGACGCCCAGGCCAATGGCCAGGCCAGTTGCCGGCGCGGTTGGGCTCGAGCTCGGGGCTTGCGTCGGGCTTGCACTTGGCGTCGATGGACTCGCAGTCGGGCTCGCAGTCGGCGATGGCACTGACTGCTGCGCAAGCTGGTAGAGCGAGGTGGGAAGGTTGGCGCCCATGTGGTCGGGGCTTTTGCCCCAGCTTTCGTAGCTGGCGCCGTGGCCCAGCTGGCCACCACTATTGCCGCCCCAGCAGCGAACGAGCCCGTCGGCCAAGCGCACGCAGGTGTGTTGGTCGCTACCGCTGATCTCGACCGCAGTCTCCCCTGCCACGCCGTAAGCCACGTCGGGCAGATCCGAGGGCACCATGCCACTCGTGTCGCCGAGGTCAAGGCCCAGGCCGAGCTGGCCGTCCGAGTTAAAGCCCCAACACTTGACTCTGGCGGCGTCCTCGAGGATCACGCAAGTGTGGCCGTACCCAACGCCGAGCTTGGCCACGCGGCCGCCGACGCTTATCGCTGGAAGCGTAGCGTTCGCGAGCGTCACGCTGTTCTTGTGAGCAGTGCCAAGAGTGCCCCAGAAGTTGTCGCCCCAGCACTTGACCTCGCGCGTCTCGGCGAGCAGAACGCAGGCGAAGCCAAAGCCCACCCCGATGTCCTCGATCTCTGCGCCCAGGTCAATCGCCGGCAGGTTGTCGCCCATCTCACCGGGGTCGTCGCCACGATTGTCGGTGTCGCCAAGGCCGAGCTGGCCGAAAGAGTTCGCGCCCCAGCACTTGACCCGCGTGCGGCCCTCCAGCACCGCGCAGGCGCTGTCGCCGACCGCAAGCTGCGCGGCCTTGACGTCCGTGCCGAGGTCCACGAAGGGCAGGTTGTCGCCCATCTCGCCCGGCTCGTCGCCGCGAGCCTTGTAGTCGCCGAGGCCGAGCGCGCCGTGGTAGTTGTCGCCCCAGCACTTGATGCGGCCGCTGGAGAACAGCGCGCACAGGCTGTGCTCGTACGCACCCTGCACGGTGACGACGCGGTCGGCGGCGTCCGAGCCCAGATCGGTCAGCGGCGCGTCCGCAATGCTCGACAAGTAGAAGCCGGGTCTGCCGTGGCCACACCCGCCGAAGAAGCACCAGCCCCAGCAGTGCACGGCGCGCGATGGCGGCGCCGTGGTGTCCACCAGGCACAAGGGGCCTTTGGCGAGCGCGGTGGCATTGGCAAGCTTGGACTCGAGCCGCGGCAGGCTGCTCATCTCGCTCGCCACGTCGCCGATTGCCTTGCCGTAGACCGACTGCTCGCCAAGGATACCGTCTGAATCGCCCCAGGCGAACAGGATGCCGTTCTCGTCGAGCACGTAGGTGCCTCGAAAGCCGGCCTCCAGCGTCTTCCCGTGCACGTCGGTGACAGCGTCGTGAGCGACAAGGACTGCCACAAGCAGCGCCAAAGCTGCCGGGTCGACCATCTGGACCATCTTGATCACCTCCACGAGCTGGCGCTGCGCTGCGTGCTCCTCCAGCAGACTCGAACTCGGGGATTGCTGCGCTTGCGTCACCTGTGTTGGAACAAAGAGATCGCACCAGAAGAACGCGCACCAGAAGAACGCGATCCAGAAGAACACGCACCTGCCTGCCTGCCTGCCTCTGCCTGTCTGCCCTCAGCGTCTCGTCGAGACTGACGCTGGAAGTGGGCTGGCTGGCTGGCTGGCAGAGTTGAGCATTCGCTTTGCCAAGAGCTCGATCTTGGAAGGCCAAGCCAAGCCAAGAAGCACTCGGCCTCGTTGTCGAAGCACTCCAAGCAAGCGAGCGAGCAAGCGAGCGAGCGAGCAGCCATTGCTCTTGTTGTTTTGGCTTTCCGAGGAAGACGATCATGGTTGGGTCGGGCTGGAGTCCTCCTCCTTGCTGGCGACAGCACCAGTCTGCAAAGCGGAATCGTGGCTGCCGCTGCGGCCGAAGCGAAAGTAGGCCGCCACGCCCGCCAGCGCCACGACGGCCGCGGCGCCGACGCCCAGGCCAATGGCCAGGCCAGAGCCTGCTGCTGTTGCCGGTGTTGCCGGCGCGGTTGGGCTCGAGCTCGGGGCTTGAGTGGGACTTGCGGTTGGCGTCGATGGGCTCGCAGTCGGGCTTGCAGTCGGGCTTGCAGTCGGCGATGGCGTCGGCGATGGCACCGAATGCTGCGCAAGCTGGTAGAGCGAGGTGGGAAGGTTGGCGCCCATGTGGTCGGGGCTCTTGCCCCAGCTTTCGTAGCTGGCGCCGTGGCCCAGCTGGCCACCACTATTGCCGCCCCAGCAGCGAACGAGGCCGCTGGACAAGCGCACGCAGGTGTGGTAGCCGCTAGCGCTGATCTCGACCGCGGCCTCCCCTGCCACGCCATAGGCCACGTCGGGCAGCTCCGAGGGCACTTTGCCGCTCGTGTCGTCGAGGTCAAGGCCCAGGCCGAGCTGGCCGTCCGAGTTATAGCCCCAACACTTGACTCTGGCGGCGTCCTCGAGATCACGCAAGTGTGGCCGTACCCAACGCCAAGCTTGGCCACGCGGCCGCCGACGCTTATCGCTGGAAGCGTAGCGTTCGCGAGCGTCACGCTGTTCTTGTGAGCGGTGCCCAGAACGCCCCAGAAGTTGTTGCCCCAGCACTTGACCTCGCGCATCTCGGCGAGCAGAACGCAGGCGAAGCCAAAGCCCATCCCGATGTCCTCGATCTCGGCGCCCAGGTCGATCGCCGGCAGGTTGTCGCCCATCTCACCGGGGTCGTCGCCACGATTGTCGGTGTCGCCAAGGCCGAGCTGGCCGAAAGAGTTCGCGCCCCAGCACTTGACCCGCGTGCGGCCCTCCAGCACCGCGCAGGCGCTGTCGCCGACTGCGAGCTGCACGGCCTTGACGTCCGTGCCGAGGTCCACGAAGGGCAGGTTGTCGCCCATCTCGCCCGGCTCGTCGCCGCGAGCCTTGTAGTCGCCGAGGCCGAGCGCGCCGTGGTAGTTGTCGCCCCAGCACTTGATGCGGCCGCTGGAGAACAGGGCGCACAGGTTGCGGTCGTACGCGCCCTGCACGGCGACGACGCGGTCGGCGGCGTCCGAGCCCAGGTCGGTCAGCGGCGCGTCCGCGATGCTCGACAAGTAGAAGCCGGGTCTGCCGTGGCCACACCCGCCGTAGAAGCACGAGCCCCAGCAGTGCACGGCGCGCGATGGCGGCGCCGTGGCGTCCACCAGGCACAAGGGGCCTTTGGCGAGCGCGGTGGCATTGGCAAGCGTGGACTCGAGCCGCGGCAGGCTGCTCATCTCGCTCGCCACGTCGCCGATTGCCTTGCCGTAGACCGACTGCTCGCCAAGGATACCGTCGGAATCGCCCCAGGCGAACAGGGTGCCGTTCTCGTCGAGCACGTAGGTGCCTCGAAAGCCGGCCTCCAGCGTCTTCCCGTGCACGTCGGTGACAGCGTCGTGAGCGACAAGGACTGCCACAAGCAGCGCCAAAGCTGCCGGGTCGACCATCTGGACCATCTTGATCACCTCCACGAGCTGGCGCTGCGCTGCGTGCTCCTCCAGCAGACTCGAACTCGGGGATTGCTGCGCTTGCGTCACCTATGTTGGAACAAGAAGATCGCACCACCAAGAAGAACACAGCTGCTGGCGCGAAGATCTCCACCAGAAGAACGCCACGCAGCGCCACGCAGCGCATCACGCTCTTGCCAGAAGCTGGCAGCGAAACGCACAGGTGGTCTGACAGCGTGCTCGCTGGTCGCTGGAACCCACCGAGGTGCGGCGACCTGTTGCTTTGCTGCTGTCAGCGCAGCTGTCGCTTGTGCCTGGCTGGCTGGCGGCAAAGATCAACGCGTCGACAGGCTGACGTCAGACCCTGTCGTCAGCCTGCTACTGAGCAGGCCGACGATGGGCTGTGGACGCTTTGCATGAGTAGCCACGGATCACAGGCGCAACGCGATGGCGAGCTGCGATCAAGTGTCAGCCGCTCAGCAAGGCCTGGCTGGCTGTTGGAGGTAGTAGGAGCGTCTGATTGTGAACTCAGCAGCGAAGAGGATAGACAGTCCACGCTGAGCGTACGGGCCTCCTTCAAACGCCTCCTGCATTTCCTCTCGACCAGATCTCAAGATACGCAAAATGTTCAATTTTAAACTTTTAGGAGCAAAAACATGTCCGTGGTCAAAACTTCAATTTAGAATTAATCAAATTTTAATTTTTATGAATTAAAATTCACAGTACAAGTATATAGATTTTGGTACTGCCAAATATATATATTATTTTAACAAACTTGAATGTTTTTACTCCAAGTGGGGTACAATAAATAAATAAATAAGGACAAAATTGTTTTCACTATGGAATCCAACGTGGAAATCGGGCCAAGCACGGCAAGTGCTCGGCCTTGTCTTTGGCCCCCCAAGCGATGGTGCCGCGTGAACGCTCTCTAGCTCAAGCAGCATCGTTCTTGTTGCTAATGTGCCGTCCTTGCCGCGGGAGATGATGCGCAGCTTGTCGTGCTCGCTGGGGTTGGGTCGCACAGGAACTTTCCCGCAGAAGGGGCCGAGCACGGGCATCGCTGCTTGACTGACCAGCCACACGTTGTTTGTACTAGACGTCCTCCACGCAGCGCCTTGCGGTGGTGCACACGTGGTTCAAGACCCGTCCGCTTGTGTCGCCAGATCGCCGGCAAACCAGTCCACTCAACGTGTCATGTAGTCAGAGTCACAGTTTTAAGCCAGGAACACGACCAAGAAGCTCTGCTCGCGCGCCAAGTGCCCAGGTCGTTGAGGCTTTCGCTCAGTCAGCAGGTTGTTGCTGGCGCCGAGGTTATCGTCGCGATGCCGACCTAGCGGGTCGAGTTGCATGCCAAACGTTTAGCGCGTGAGCGACATTTTCCTCCTGCTGCTGCTCCTTGCGCACGTCGTTCGGTGCCGCTGACGTCCACGCCAACGGCCACTGGAGATCGCCCAAGCCCGAACGGCGTTGGGGACGCGGCCAGCCGCTGCATCACATTCTCATGTAGTTTTGCGCATTCGTCATGTTCAAGGTTTATAATGAACGCACACATTTCCGTTTCAGCTTGTGTAGCTCACTGGTTAAGCGTGGAGCTAATAACTCCAAGGTCATGGGTTCGATCCCCATCTCGAGTACTTTTTTTTTTTTTTTTTTTTCTGAAGAAGGTGTTTGGGGACAGCAGACGTGCACAGGAAGAGTTCATCACAAGGTAAAAGAGTTATTGGGCGGGAAAAAAAAACGACGGAGGCCAGAGCGCGGGCGACGACACCGAGGACGACGCGAGTGGCTGCGACACTCCGTACTACGGCGCGGGGCGCGCCAGCGCCCGCCCATCGACGCGGGCGCGCCCCTCTCGCGCAGCGCACCGAACACTCCGGTCAGCGCTACCACGTTCATCGGCCGCCGGGAATTCAACCACCCCCAACGTACCCGCCGCTGACCGACATGCGCCACCGAGCTGACTGCGCCGTCGCTTGGCCTCTGCTCCGTGCCGACAAGATGGGCTGCTACACCGCCCATGGCTTCGACGACAGGCTACCAGCCGCCAGGACGTCTCGACCCGTTCGCCCGCCTACGCCGAAACGGTCATCGCCGCTGTGACTTTCCGTGATACTACTAGCTCAACGAGCATTGCCACGGGTCCTCCGGCGCCAACCACTTCTGCGCATGCGACCGCGACGGGGCGTGACGACCATGCTGCCTGCCGCCACGACGTCCCGACCCGTTCGCCCGCCTACGCCGAAACGGTCATCGCCGCTGTGACTTTCCGTGATACTACTAGCTCAACGAGCATTGCCACGGGTCCTCCGGCGCCAACCACTTCTGCGCATGCGACCGCGACGGGGCGTGACGACCAGGCTGCCAGCCGCCGCAGCGTCTCCATCTGTCCGCCGCTTTCGCCGAACCGGTCATCCGCTGTGATTTGCCGATACTATCAGCTCAACGAGCATTGCCACGGGTCCTTCGGTGCCAACCACCTCTGCGTCTGCGATCGCGACCAGTTTCGCCGCTGCGACCAGGTCTCTTGCTAGTCTAACCTCGCGACCAGTCTTAACTCGGCGTAAGTAATCTTCAATCACGCGCAGACGTGCACAGTAAGAGTTCATCACAAGGTAAAAGTAAGAGTTGGCCATGGCGGACGTCCAGGTGCAAGAGCAGCAGCAGCAGCAGCAGGGCACGGCGGTCCGCCCGCTGCCGGCGACGCGGCGCTCGAGCTGCTGCTGCGCGGCGATGCCCGTCGGACTGCAGTCGCCGGCGACCTCCATCTCGAGGGCGCAGCCCCGTCCATGGTCAGCCTGCCCGACGGCCTCAGTGTCAGCGGCGACCTGAATCTTCGTGGCTGCTCGGCCCTGACCAGCCTCGGCGACGGCCCTCAGCGTCGGCGGCGTTCTCGACCTGCGCGGCTGCTCGGCCCTGCAGGAGCGGCACCGCGGCGACATGGCCGCCTTCTTCGAGCATCTCTCGGCCGCGCTGGGGCCCAAGGCCGGGCTCACCCTCGCCGGGTGGGACGCTGTCGAGCACGTCCCGCCGGCCTCAGCGTCGGGGCGACCTCGACCTCCACGACTGCCGCGCCCTGACCAGCCTGGGCGACGCATCCGCATCGGCGGCGACCTCCAGCTCTGCTACTCGAGCCTGACCAGCCTGCCCGCCAGCCTGACCAGGCTCAGCGGCGCGCTCGACCTGACGGGCTGCGCGCAGCTCGGCAGCGTGCCCGAGGGGCTCCGCGTGGCCGGCGGCGTGGGCCTGGCCGGCTGCACGGCGCTGGCGAGCCTGCCGCCCAGCCTGCGCGTCGGAGGCTCGCTCGCCCTGAGCCGGTGCGCGGCGCTGGAGGCGCAGCACGCGGAGGACATGGCGGCCTTCCTGGTGGCGCTGCGCGAGAGCGTCGGGCCGCGCGGTGGTCTGCAGCTCCGCGAGTGGACCACCATCCGCGAGCTGCCCGACTGCTTCGCCGACCTCGGCGGCGAGCTGGACATGTGGTGCACTGCTCTCGCTCGCCTCCCTGACGGCATGCACGTGCGCGGCGACCTGTGGCTGGCAGAGTGCGCAGCGCTTCGGCGGCTGCCGGACGGCCTAAGAGTGGAGGGCTCGCTCGACTCGAGGCCTGCTCGTCGCTCGCGAGGCTGCCGGCCGGGCTCTGGGTGTCGCGTTACCTCGACGCCACGGAGTGCTGCTCGCTCACGAGCCTGCCGGGAGGACCTGTACGTCGGCGGCGCGCTCCGCCTCGAGCAGTGCACGGCGCGGAGAGTCTGCCGACGAGCGCGGCAGGCCGCACGAGGTCTACCTGGGCGGCTCGGGGCTATCGACGGAGACGGAGACGCGCAAGGCGCTCGCCAAGCGCGTGGTCGATGTCCTCGACCTGCTGTCTGGCGACGACGAGCACGTGCGCGAGGAGCTGCTGCTTCGCATGGACGATTCGCTGGACGCGTGCGGCGACAAGCCGGTGTGGGCGCTCAACGAGATGCACCTGGTCGTGGAAATCGCCAAGGCCCGAAAGAGCGCCGAGCAGCTGCGGCAGCTTGGGCGCAGGGTGATGCGGCTCATGGTCGTGCACGAGCACGCCAAGCGCAAGGTGGACTCGCTGCGCTGGGTGGACGACGTCTGCGTGTACTCGCGCTTCGAGATCGACTTGCGCGAGACGCTCGACCTGCCCGTGGCGGCCACGGCCATGATCTTCCCGAGCTACATCAACGTGACGGACGAGGATCTTGAGTCGGCCAAGGAGGACGCCCTGGCCATCACGGACGCGCAGTTCGAGGCGTGGCTCGCCGAGTGGCCCGAGTGGCAGCGGCACCAGCGGCACCAAGTGGTCGCCGAGCTGAGGTGGCAGGAGCTGGCCGAGATCAAGCGGCGGCAGAGCCTCCGCAAGCGCGTGAGCCGGCGTCTGAGCCAGCTGGTGAGCGTCGTGGGCGACAAGGTGGTCGACCGGTCACTCTCGATGACGGCAAGAGCGTGTGGAGCTTGAGCGACCTGCTAAAGCACTGGGAGCGCACGGGCCTGGACCTGCACAACGCGCCGGTGTCCGTCAAGCAGCTGCGCAGCGACCTCAAGCGCGTCGTTGCTGACTGAGCCATCAGAAGAATGAAGAGAGTTCAAGGATCATTTTGTCGCTTGGTTGCCAGCCAGCTCGGCGGTAGCATCCGATCTCCGCCGACCTCGAGCGACTGCCGCCAAAGCGCCTAGCCGCTCCGCGAGATCCCACGCGAGGCGGTTGGATTAGCAGCAAGCGGTGCGCGCGAACGTGGGCTTTCCGACGAACGACCACGTCGGCAACAGCCCACACCACGTACTGGCGAACCATGGCGCCCGCCGTTGCTGTCGCCGGGCATGCATCTCACGTTGCTCGACCGTGCCACTCTTCAGCCTCAATAGTAAGATTGCCAGAGTGGCCCAGTTCAAAAATGCGTCATGATCGTGGACTGCGACGTTGCAGTCCTTCCCAGATGAGAACTGCCACACTGCACGCACCTTGCGACAGTACGAGTACCCGTACTCGAGTACGGTACCGTACTGATGTGAGTACACAGTACTGGTACGGTACCAATACTCGAGTGCGGTACGGTACCGGTACCAGTACCGGTATTGTACCGCGGTGCAGTTGTACCGGTACCGTACCTTCTCGCTTCTTGCGCGTGCCAAGGCGCTGGCAGTGGTGGGTGGAGGAATGAAAGGCACACAGTCGCAGACACGAGAGGTGTGTGCGCTGCGGAGGGCTTGCAACACGATGGCGGAGGACGAACGGCGGCAGCAGCAGCACCGGCAGGCGCGGCGCGATGATCTGCCTGTCGCCGACGAGGCCAAGGAGCTGCTGTTGCGCGGCGAGGCGGTCGCGGGAGTTCACGTCGACGGTAATCTCGTTCTTAGTGATTGCTCGGCCCTGACCAGCCTGCCAGACGGCCTCAGCGTCGGCGGCGGCCTCCACCTCACTGACTGTTATGCGCTCACGAGCCTGCCAGACGGCTCAGCGTCAGGGCGACCTCTACCTCTCTGGCTGTTCTGCGCTGACCAGCCTTGGCGACGGCCTCAGCGTCGGCGGCGGCCTCGGCCTCTCTGGCTGTTCTGCGCTGACCAGCCTGTCAGACGGCCTTAGCGTCAGCGGCGGCCTCAGCCTCACTGTCTGTTCTGCGCTGACCAGCCTGTCAGACGGCCTCAGCGTCGGCGGCTGCCTCAGACTTGAGAGCTGCGCGGCCCTGACCAGCCTTGGCGACGGCCTTAGCGTCGGCGACAACCTCAATCTTTACTGGTGCTCGGCTCTGACCAGCCTGCCAGACGGCCTCAGCGTCGGCGGCGACCTCGACCTCACTGGTTCCTCTGCGCTGACCAGCCTGCCCGCGAGCCTGACCAAGGTGAACGGCACGCTCAACCTGGGGGCTTGCACGGAGCTCACCAGCGTGCCCGAGGGGCTCCACGTGGATGGCGACCTGAACTTGGCCGGCTGCAAGGCTCTGACAAGCTTGCCGACGCCTTCGCGTCAACGGCACGCTCAACCTGGGCTGGTGCATGGCGTTGGAGGCGCAGCACAAGCTGGACATGGAGGCCTTCCTGTCGGCGCTGCGGGAGATCATTGGGCCGAGCGGTGGTCTGCAGCTTCGCGGTTGGACAACCATCTGCGAGCTGCCTGACTGCTACGCCGACTTTGGTGGCAAGCTGGTCCTGTCCGGGTGCTCCGAACTCACTCGTCTTCCAGAGGGCCTGCACGTGCGTGGCGATCTGGACCTTCGTGGATGCACAGCGCTACGTCGTCTGCCCGAAGGCCTTCGAGTGGAGTGTTCGCTTCACCTCGAGGACTGCACGTCGCTCACGAGTCTGCCAGCCGGTCTTTGGGTCTCTGGTGACCTCGACGCCAGGCAATGCATTTCTCTCGCAAGCCTGCCGGAGGACCTGCACGTCGGTCAAGTCCTTTGGCTTGAGCAATGCACGTCGCTAGAGAGTCTGCCAGCCAGCATTCTCGAGTGGCCGCTGCGCGGGAATGGCGACCTGCACGACATCTACCTGGGCGGCTCGGGGCTCTCGATGGAGACTCGAGTGGCTTCGCGAGGCAGAGCGCCAGGACTCCGGTTCTACGTCGACCTTTGGGACGACGAGGCTGACGACGACGAGGCTGGAGCAAGGCCCTGTTTCGCGAGTGCTGCAGAAGCCGCGGCGTTCTGGAGCAGCGAGGCTCAAGTGGAGGCCGTGACAATGCCAACGGGGGACGACGCGACGCTGGTGCGGTTCTTGACGCGGCTGCGCGGCGCCAAGGAGTTTGGCATCGCCGAGACGCGCCAGGCGCTCGCCAAGCGCGTGGTCGATGTCCTCGACCTGCTGTCTGGCGACGACGAGCACGTGCGCGAGGAGCTGCTGCTTCGCATGGACGATTCGCTGGACGCGTGCGGCGACAAGCCGGTCTGGGCGCTCAATCAGATGCACCTGGTCGTGGAGGTCGCCAAGGCCCGAGAGAGCGCCGAGCAACTGCGGGACCTTGGGCGCAGGGTGATGCGGCTCATGGTCGTGCACGAGCACGCCAAGCGCAAGGTCGACTCGCTGCGCTGGGTGGACGACGTCTGCGTGTACCTGCGCTTCGAGATCGACCTGCGCGAGGTGCTGGACCTGCCCGTTGCGGCGACGGCCATGATCTACCCGAGCTACATCGACGTGACGGACGAGACCTGGAGGCGACCAAGGAGGTCGCGCTGGCCATCACGGACGCGCAGTTCGAGGCGTGGCTCGCCGAGTGGCCCGAGTGGCAGCGGCACCAGCGGCACCAAGTGGTCGCCGAGCTGAGGTGGCAGGAGCTGGCCGAGATCAAGCGGCGGCAGAGCCTCCGCAAGCGCGTGAGCCGGCGTCTGAGCCGGCTGGTGAGCGTCGTGGGCGACAAGGTGGTCGACCCGGTGACTCTCGATGACGGCAAGAGCGTGTGGAGCCTGAGCGACCTGCTGCGCCACTGGGAGCGCACGGGCCTGGACCTGCACAACGCGCCGGTGTCCGTCGAGCAGCTGCTGCGCAGCGACCTCAAGCGCGTCGTTGCCTGACTGAGCCATCAGAAGAAATGAAGAGAGTTCAAGGATCATTTTGTCGCTTGGTTGCCAGCCAGCTCGGCGGTAGCATCTAATCTCCGCCAACCTCGAGCGACTGCCGCCAAAGCGCCTAGCCGCTCCGCGAGATCCCACGCGAGGCGGTTGGATTAGCAGCAAGCGGTGCGCGCGAACGTGGGCTTTCCGACGAACGACCACGTCGGCAACAGCCCACACCACGTACTGGCGAACCATGGCGCCCGCCGTTGCTGTCGCCGGGCATGCATCTCACGTTGCTCGACCGTGCCACTCTTCAGCCTCAATAGTAAGATTGCCAGAGTGGCCCAGAGTTCAAAAATGCGTCATGATCGTGGACTGCGACGTTGCAGTCCTTCCATGAGAACTGCCACACTGCACGCACCTTGCGACAGTACGAGTACCCGTACTCGAGTACGGTACCGTACTGATGTGAGTACACAGTACTGGTACGGTACCAATACTCGAGTGCGGTACGGTACCGGTACCAGTACAGGTATTGTACCGCGGTGCAGTTGTACCGGTACGGTGGTACCGGTACCGTACTGGTACCTTCTCGCTTCTTGCGCGTGCCAAGGCGCTGGCAGTGAGAGAGTCAAGATTACTTACGCCGAGTTAAGACTGGTCGCGAGGTTGACAGCAAGCTAGAGAGTTACCCAACGCCCACTTCGATGCCGAGTGGGGCTGCAGGGAGCACAGGCTGCCACCGGTATAAACCGAGGTCTTGCGCATGTGCCACCGCTGGTGGGGCGAGCGGCTCCTGGTTCGCCAGGAGCGCGCGCAATAGGTGCCGCTGGTGCTGGAAGATCGTCTCCACGAGGAGGCGACGGCTGGCAGCAAGGCCGTCGAGTTGGTGCTTGTCGTAGTAGTCGCGCACGATGCGGCGGAGTGCGGGCCAGTCGCCGGCCGTGCCACCTGCCGTAGAGAGGACCGGGATGAGGAGCTTGTTGGAGCCAAGGGCGGCGTCGTACTTGTCATGCTTGGCCTTGCAAGCGGCGGCCGCGACGGTTGGCAAAGAGCGCTCCGTGACAAAGCTCGTTGAGCTGATAGTGTTCACGGCAGTCACATCAATGATGACCGGCTTGGCAGGTGCTTGCAGGGTAGCATGGACGTCGACGCGGAGGTTGTCGCTCACCCAAACTTCGGTGCGAGCGGTGCCTCCCAGCTTGTTGAGGTGCTTGCAGATGACGTCGCGGGCCGCGTTGTGGGCCACGGTGGCGGTGTTGACGTGCTTGCAGTGGAGCGCGTGGAACCAGTTGGCGCTCGGCTTGCGCATCTCGGTCGCGCCGCAGCCGCACGTGGTTGGACTGGACGCCAGATCGGGACGAGCTTGGCCAGTGCGCTTGCGGAGGTAGGCGAGCCAGAGCTTGTTGGGCAGCTGGGTCACGGCAAGCGACGGCGTGGTGAGCAGGATGACACCGGCCGAGGTCTCCTGGTTGGCCGCGTGGATGCGGCGTGCGAGGAAGGCCCGCTCTCGGCGTCCAGGGTCGGGTGGTTCGGCGTCGGCTGGCGGTGGCGGCTGCACGGTCTTGTCGCCGCAGGTGATGTCGAGCTTGCGTTGTAGTCGTGCGGCGTTGCCTGCATGTAGACCTTTGGTGATGTTGGAGGCGTGGATGTGGATGAGGTCCTTGAGCTTCGTTGCCGTAAGGAGTACTGCTGGTAGATGTTGTTCGGGCAGGACGTGTGGTGGCAGGCTCTCGGGGAGCTGGTCCCCGAGTCGCAAGATGGCGGCGACGGCCGGGTGCGTGCTCGGGTTCGGGGTGATGGCCAGGTCGTGTAGGTGTGCGACGTGCGGGAAGAAGGTGGTGCCGAGGCCTGCGCGTAGAGCGAGGAGCAGGGCAGACACGTAGCAGGCGTCCGGGAAGAGCTTTGGGTCGAACACGCCAACGCCACCCAGGCTGATGGGGAGTTGCGTGCGTGCGGCCCAGTCCTGCAGTTCTTCTGAGGTGGTGCCCAGCGGAAGGGCCGGCGCGATCGGCTTGGCTGTCGGGTCAGAGACGTCCCAGATCCCGAGCTGAGCAAACAGGGCCGAGCGGATGAGCGTGTTGGCGCGTGCGGCCAGGTCGCGGGTCTCCGTCGGCGGGTTGACGCGGAAGACGTATCCCAACTTGGCCTGCACCGAGAGTCGGAGGACCTGGAACGCTGCCTGTTCGCAGTGCTCGACACCAGTGCGCCGGAAGGCCAGGAGCTGGATGATGCTAAAGTCGATGCGCTCGTGAAGGAACTTGTCGAGCTGGGCCTGGATGTACTCGGATGTGCCGTGATGGCTCCGAGCCATGAGACGCCGCGGGCGTCTGTAGCGGTGTCCAGGTCAATGAACTCGCCGTCGTCCGCGGGATTCGGCGGGTCGAGCTCGTCGTGGTCAGCAGCGGGTGAGCCGTCCATGAGGGCCTCTGGGTGGGTAGGAGTCGAATGCGCGCATTGAGGGCGGCGACCTCGCGCCGGAAGTCTGCCGAGGCGTGGCCCGTGGGTAAGTAGTACTGCGTCTTGCGGGGTTGTTCCGGAGTCCGATGGCGGCGGTGGCCAGGTCGAGGACTTCTGCGACGTAGAGCGCTTTGTTCTCGCTGCGTGTCCACGTCTGGGCGTCGTCCATGTAGGCGATGAGCGTGGCGGGTCCCTGGACATGCTCGATGGCGTTGATCCGCGCCCACGCTGCCGGTGCGTCGCTTCGAAACGAGGTGAGCTGGGCGGCTGCGTGACGTAGGCCGTCTCGGGGCTCCCCTCGTCGAGGACCTTGCGCAGCACTGCCGCGTGGGCGTAGAGCTGACCGAGGCAGAAGAAGACCGGGGACAGTGGCCCGCCCTGGATTGTGCCTTGTGCGCTCGTCAGGTAGAGCCGCGTGGGCTCCGCGGGGCCCTCCAGCTCGGTCTCGGTCGTCTGCGAGTCCGGGTCCGGGAAGGCTCGACCGTATATCACCTGCGAAGGGCGGCTGTAGGCTCAGGAAGGTGTTCTCCAGCTCTGGCGCGAAAGCTTTGACCGCAAGGTGCATGGTGCGACGATCACAGTACTGAAACGCTTGAGACAGGTCGGAGAAGCGGAAGATGTCGCCCTCCTGGGCCACCCGAATTGTCTCGCGGAGGCCGTAGCAGCCCATCTCGCAGGCGCCCGTGGTGGCGACAGCGAGCTGGAAACCGGCAAACACCTGTCTGAGGTGGGCCGAGTGGTGGTGGAGGAGATGATCTTGCCCAGGAATCGACGTAGGGACGTGGCGACCCCGATGGGCCGTGCCGAGCCGTCGCTCTTGGCGAGCAAGACTCCGCGTGAGCACGTGAGCCAAGGTCGCGCGATGGGCGGGATGAGGCCGTCGTGTAGTAGCTGTGCGAGGAGGAGGAGCGACGCTTGGGCGGAGGCTGTACCCAGATAGTCGCGTCGAGCAGCCCCAATCCACGCGAAGCACTCTGGGTACGCGCCGAGCAGGTCGGCGGAGCTGCCCGGGGAGGTGTGGCGGGCGGCGTAGTGAAGGCTGGCTTCTTTCAGCTTGGTCGTGTGCGTCGCTGCGCGTGTGGTGGGTGGAGGAAGTGAAAGGCGCACAGTCGCAGACACGAGGTGTGTGCGCTGCGGAGGGGCTTGCAACACGATGGCGGAGGGCGAACGGCGGCAGCAGCAGCACCGGCAGGGCACGATGATCTGCCTGTCGCCCGACGAGGCCAAGGAGCTGCTGTTGCGCGGCGAGGCGGTCGCGGGAGTTCACGTGGACGGCGATCTCGTTCTTAGTGATTGCTCAGCCCTGACGAGCCTGGGCGACGGCCTCAGCGTCGGCGGCGGCCTCCACCTCACTGACTGTTATGCGCTCACGAGCCTGCCAGACGGCCTCAGCGTCAGCGGCGACCTCTACCTCTCTGGCTGTTCTGCGCTGGCCAGCTTGCCAGACGGCCTCAGCGTCGGCGGCTGCCTCATACTTGAGAGCTGCGCGGCCCTGACCAGCCTTGGCGACGGCCTCAGCGTCAGCGTCTACCTCGACCTCTCTGACTGTTCTGCGCTGGCCAGCTTGCCAGACGGCCTCAGCGTCGGCGGCGGCCTCGGCCTCTCTGGCTGTTCTGCGCTGACCAGCCTGCCCGCGAGCCTGATCAAGGTCAACGGCACGCTCAACCTGCAGTTTTGCCGGGAGCTCACCAGCGTGCCCGAGGGGCTCGTCGTGGATGGCGACCTGCGCTTGTTCGGCTGCACGGCTCTGACGAGCTTGCCGATGAGCCTTCGCGTCAACGGCACGCTCAACCTGGGCTGGTGCATGGCGTTGGAGGCGCAGCACAAGCTGGACATGGAGGCCTTCCTGTCGGCGCTGCGGGAGATCATTGGGCCGAGCGGTGGTCTGCAGCTTCGCGGTTGGACAACCATCTGCGAGCTGCCTGACTGCTACGCCGACTTTGGTGGTGAGCTGGTCCTGTCCGGGTGCACCGAACTCACTCGTCTTCCAGAGGGCCTGCACGTGCGTGGCGATCTGGACCTTCGTGGATGCACGGGGCTTCGTCGTTTACCAGATGGCCTTCGAGTGGATGGCGAGCTTGACCTCACGGACTGCACGCCGCTCACGAGTCTGCCAGCCGGTCTTTGGGTCTCTAATGGTCTCAACGCCAGGCAATGCACTTCTCTCACGAGTCTGCCGGAGGACCTGTACGTCGGTCAAGACCTTTGGCTCGAGCAATGCACGTCGCTGGAGAGTCTGCCAGGCAGCATTCTCGAGTGGCCCATGGACGAGAACGGCATTCCGCACTACATCTACCTGGGCGGCTCGGGGCTCTCGGCGGAGACGCTCGAGTGGCTTCGCGAGGCAGACGCGCCAGGTCTCCGGTTCTACGTCGACCTTTGGGACGACGAGGCTGACGACGAGGAAGCTGGAGCAAGGCCTAGTTTCGCGAGCGCTGCAGAAGCCGCGGCGTTCTGGAGCAGCGAGGCTCAAGTGGAGGCCGCGGCTGTGCCAACGGGGGCCGACGACGCGACGCTGGTGCGATTCTTGTCGCGGCTGCGCGACGCCAAGGAGTTTGGCATCGCCGAGACGCGCAAGGCGCTCGCCAAGCGCGTGGTCGACGTGCTCGAGCTGCTGTCGAGTGACGACGAGCACGTGCGCGAGGAGCTGCTGCTTCGCATGGACGACTCGCTGGACGCGTGCGGCGACAAGCCGGTCTGGGCGCTCAACCAGATGCACCTGGTCGTGGAGGTCGCCAAGGCCCGAGAGAGCGCCGAGCAGCTGCGGGACCTTGGGCGCAGGGTGATGCGGCTCATGGTCGTGCACGAGCACGCCAAGCGCAAGGTCGACTCGCTGCGCTGGGTGGACGACGTCTGCGTGTACTTGCGCTTCGAGATCGACCTGCGCGAGGCGCTCGACCTGCCCGTGGCGGCCACGGCCATGATCTTCCCGAGCTACATCAACGTGACGGACGAGGATCTTGAGTCGGCCAAGGAGGACGCGCTGGCCATCACGGACGCGCAGTTCGAGGCGTGGCTCGCCGAGTGGCCCGAGTGGCAGCGGCACCAGCGGCACCAAGTGGTCGCCGAGCTGAGGTGGCAGGAGCTGGCCGAGATCAAGCGGCGGCAGAGCCTCCGCAAGCGCGTGAGCCGGCGTCTGAGCTGGCTGGTAAGCGTCGTGGGCGACAAGGTGGTCGACCCGGTGACTCTTGATGGCGGCAAGAGCGTGTGGAGCTTGAGCGACCTGCTGCGGCACTGGGAGCGCACGGGCCTGGACCTGCACAACGCGCCGTTGCCCGTCGAGCAGTTGCGCAGCGACCTCAAGCGCGTTGTGCCATGAAACAAGCTGACAACCTTTCTTCCTTTTACCTCTGCTCGGACTCCACCTCACGACTAAAGGTGACCAAGGCTCCGACGCACGGTTCGCACAAGCGCTCGCGCAGTGCTATGGACACGGCGCTCCAGCTCTCATCGATCGATCGATCGATCGATCGATCGATCGAAGCCGCCTTGGTCACAAAGCAAAATAAAACCGACACGGAGGGTCAAAGCTCTGCGACACGGGCAGCAGGGCTCCTTCCCCGACGACTTCTGGTCCGAGCGCGGTCCCGCCGACGTCAGCGTGGCCGATAGCGCAGGTGGCGCACTCCGCCTGCCTCGTCGCCCGTCGTCATCAAGCGACCGCTCGACCTAACGGTCATCAATCGTCATCCATGGTCGGGCAGCATGCCATGCGACTTCGGTCCCAAAACCCGCCGCCGCCGCAGCCGTCGGACCCGCGCGGCTTGCCAAGCCGCCCGTGCCGCAGCGCGCAGGTCCAGGCCTCGGGCGAGGCTGCAAGGTCGCGACGAGCCACAGCGGCCAAAGCGGAGCCGCAGCGCAAGAAGCAGCGCAGCCAGGGCAGCAGCCAAAGCAGCCCACCGCGCACGAGCTGGCGCGCTATCCCCGACGGCCCGCAGTGCATTATCGGCGAGATGCTCGGCGAGTTGGAGTGCAGCTGGGCGTTCGAGGCGCAGGCGATCCGAGCCCTGCTTCCTTTGGCCAACACGAACCTCCGGGTCGTTCTGCCCGTGGAAGGGCGACGAGCTGCGAGCGCTTGCCTCGGCGGTGGCGAACGACCGAGATCTCGGCCATAGTGGCGTCGTGCAAGCGCTCGCCACGCCACAGCATGCCTGCCATGGCATCTCTTTGGTTCGAACGAGCCCATCGGCCGCTGCCGCCGTCGGCGAGGCGCTCAAGGCCAACAACGCGTGCTGGCGGGCGCTGTCGCTATGGGCTTCCAACAGGCAGAAAGGCTGGGAGACGATGTCGGTGCAAGCAACCAGTGCCCAAGCAGCAAACACGCTGCCGGTGCTCGAGGCCCTCGAGCACAACCACGTGCTGCGCAAGCTGCAAGTTGTTGGAGGTGTGGACCGCGAGAGTGTTGCGGCGATCGGCCGCGCTCTCAGCTCGCGAGTGAGCAGGCTTTGCGATCTGCGCATCGTGGCCATAGTCGATGGCCTGCGCCGCAACGATGTCAACTGGCTGATTGAAGGCGTTGCAAAAGGTCTCGGGCAGAACCGCACGCTCCACCGGCTGGAGTTTAATCTGCTCTGCTCCAACGGCGACGATGACGCCCTGGTGCCCTCTGCGACGGCACTGGGTCAAGTGTTGCGGGAGCAACAGGTGCCGCTCAAGGTGCTCATGTTAGAGATCCAGGATGGGCTTGGCGATCGTGCTGGCGCGATCCTCGCCGAGGGCCTGGCGCAGAACAGCAGGCTGCAGGAGCTCGAGCTGCGGCGCGCTCGCATCGGCGGTGCAACGTGCCGCGCTCTTGCCACAGCTCTACGTTTTGGTGGCTCGGCGCTGCGCAGGCTTTGCGTATCCGAGAATCAGGCCATGGACGACGCCGGTGGCGCCATTTTGGTCGCAGGTCTGGCGCACAACACGGTGCTGCAAAAGTTGGAGCTGCCGTTCTGCAAACTCGGCTCCGCGACGGTCGATGCGCTGTGCGATGTTCTGTCCGCTGAAAGCTCGGCGCTGCGAACGCTCAATTTGCGCGGCATCTGGATCGGCGACACTGCAGGCGCCAAACTTGTCTGGGCTCTGACGGCCAACAAGGTGCTCCACCGCCTCGATCTAGGCTATTTTGGAATCGGCATGGAGACGTGCCGCGCGCTCGCCAAGGTGCTCTCCTCCGAAAGCTCGGCCTTGCGCGACCTTGACCTAAGTTATACGTGCCGCATCGACAATGCCGCAGCGGAGGTCCTGATAGAGGGTATAAAGCGCAATGCCACGCTCCGCCGCGTCGATCTGGGCTATTGCCACAAAGAAAGAGTTAAGACGGTGATGCAGGTCAAAAGAGCTGCTGCCAAGTCGCCGCACTCGTAAACAAATACATCTCTCTCTCTCTCTTTCTCTCTTCATGAACATCGGGTGTCTTGCGCACCTTCGCAGACGCTCCATCGGCCTTACTAATGTAACACATGTTCTTTCCGTCGATCTCGTGCGATGTCGAGCAAGGGCCTGCCCGGTCGTCCGCACTACGGCTGCTCTGCTCGGCGTCGTTCTCCTGCTCGCTCCCATTCATCGAGAGTTCTCAAGCCGAGTCGAGACTGGTCGCGAGGTTCACTGCAAGCTCTCTAGAGGCTTGAGGATCCTTGATCAATCAATCAGCAGAGCGTGACTGCAGGGAGCACAGGCTGCCACCGGTATAGACCGAGGTCTTGCGCATGTGCCACCGCAGGTGGGGCGAGCGGCTCCTGGGTCGCCAGGTACCGTAAATGGCCGTTGGCCTGGACAGTTCTTGGAACGTGCGGCAAGATCTGAAGTTGAGCGACATGGTGTCGAGGTGCGTAAAGACGTGACATAGCGGTCCATGTCACGTCCTTCATCTGGAAAAGAAAAAGTTCCAGAAGCTCCGGAGGATCCGACCAACAAGAAGGAAAAGAAGCAGCCGATGGCGGAGGAGGCGGCGCAGCGCAAGATACAGCGGCTCGAGGGCAGCGGCGGCGGCGGCGGCGCCACTATGACCGAGAGTGGCAGCGCAGGCGGCAGCGCAGGCGGCAGGTCGATTCGCACGAGCTGGCGCGATGTTCCCGTTGACCCACTCGGCATCATCGCCGAGATGCTCGGCAAGTTTGAGTGCACCAAGATGTCCGAGGCCCAGGCGATCCGAGCCGTGCTTCCCGTGGCTCTCACGGAACTACAGGTTAGGTGTGATTGGGGGCTCACCCAGGCACTTTTTCCAGACGACGACGATGCTGGTCACGCTCGCTTGACGCAGGCGCTGGCCACGCAGCAATGCTTTGACGGGATGTATTGTTTTGAAATCGAGAAGTCAGACGCAGCCGCCGTCGCCGAGGCACTCAAGGCCAACAACAAGTGCTGGAAGGCACTTTCGCTCGAGAATGACGACCCAATGGACGAGAATGTGGGACCAGTGCTTGAGAGCCTCGAGTTCAACCACGTGCTGGAGAAGCTTCACGTGGTAAAGGTCTTATTCTTGGACCAAGGCTACGCGATCGCGCGCGCGCTTTGTTCTCCGGTGACCAAGCTTCGTGAGCTTTCCGTGATTGACAGATGCGATGACTGGAGAGAGGTCGATGAGCGCTTGGGAAAGCTCGGAAACTTCACACGAAACCGCACGCTTCGCCGTTTGGTGATCGAGATGGACGTCCACGACGACGTCTTCTTCGACGACGACGACGACGACGACGACGGTCTAATGCCCTTTGCAAAGGCGCTCGGCGCGACGCTGCGCGAGCAGCAGATGCCGCTGGAGGTGCTCGTCTTGGACATCGAGTCAGGGATTGACGAACGGGCTGCCGCGGTGCTTGCTGGGGGACTGGCGCGGAACAGCAAGCTGCAGGAGCTCGTGCTGAAACATTTCATCGTCAACGACGCAGCGTGCCACGCTCTTGCCACGGCGCTGGCCTTTGAAGACTCGGCGCTGCGCAAGCTCAGCTTGATCTGCGACAGGGGGGGCAACACCAATGGCGCCATCGTGGTCGCCGGTCTCAAGCACAACAAGGTGCTTCAAGAGCTAGAGCTAGTCGACTGCGAGCTCAGCTCCGCTGCGGTTGACGGGCTATGCGATGCTCTATCCGCTGAAAGCCCGGCATTGCTGAGGCTAGGATTGAGCTCCACCTCCATCGGCGACGCGAAAGGCGCTAAACTTGTTCGGTCGCTGACGCAAAACAAGGTACTCCAACGCCTCGATCTGAGCTGGTGTCGCATTGGCATTGAGACCTGCCGCGCGCTCGCCGAGGTGCTGTCATCCAAGAGCTCGGCCTTGCGCGACCTTGACTTCAGCAACAACTCCAACATCGACAGCGCCGCAGCGAAGGTCTTAACCAAGGGTCTGAAGCGAAATGCCACGCTCCGCCGCCTCAACCTACGGGACGTCGGCATTCGCAAGAAGGCGGCATTTAGGCGGATCAACGCTGCTCCCAAGAACCCGCACTTTGTACTCAAATGCCGCCACTGCTTCTAGAGCTAGATAACCTGCGCACATCTAATTTTCTTCATGTTCATATTCTTCTTGACCGCCAAGCTGCCAGCCGTCGCCCCCTCGTCGAGAAGATCTTCCAGCACCTGCGGCACCTCTTGCACCCGCTCCTGGCGACCCAGGAGCCGCTCGCCCCACCTGCGGTGGCACATGCGCAAGACCTCGGTCTATACCAATGGCCGCCTTTGCTCCTACAGCCCTGCGTAACTCTCTACTAAAGAGCTTGCTGGTAACCTCCGACCAGTCTCGACTCGGCTTGAGGATCCTTGATCAATCAATCAGAAGCGAGAGGAGACGAGCGAGAGTAGTACAGTCGGCCCCCAAAACGATCGGTGGAAGGGAGGCAGCACAGAGAGCCAGATCGCGCTGCCGGTGTTCGAGTGCCTCGCGTGCAACGAAGCCACTCTTTCTTTCTTTCTCGAGTACGTACGTACCGGTACCAAATCTGAGAAAGCAGTACGGTACCGGCACAGTACAATATATTCGCGGAAACCTGCGCTGATACAAGACTTGGCCGCGTGGGGGTATAGAGTCAGTTGGTAGAGCGCGTGCTTAGCATGCACGAGGTCTCCGGTTCGATTCCGGATTCCTCCATCACAGGCAAAGTTTTTTTATTTCTTTTTTTTTCGAATGGCAACGCCAGAGGCCAACAAAGCCTTGGCACGAGCCTTGGCACGAGGCACTAGTAGCGCGTGATCTGCGAGCAATTGCTCAATCAGAGACTGATCAAGACTTAGATTGCTCTTGTCTTGTTCATCATCATGTGACTATAGCGCAGCCCTCTCGCCGACCTCTTCGCTCTGCCGCATGCGTCCAAGCAGAGCGCCATAGACGGACAGATAGCTGATCGAATGTTTGAGCACGATGCCGTCTTCCTTCCCTGGACTCTTGCTCTCTGCCGTGAGATCGCATGACTCTTGTCGCCCTCGCACAAGAAACCAGCTCCAGTGCGGCGGTGGCCGAGTGCCGCGCTCGCCGCGGCCGTGCTGGCGTCGCATGTGCCAAGTAGCTCGAGTACCTTTCGACGCTTTGGGTCTATAGCTAGCGGCGTGTCGACAGCCTTGTCGATATGGTTGTGCAAGTCCACGCAGACGGAGCAGCCGACCAAATGAATGCGGAGAGGGGTGGCGGTCGTCGCCGTATCGCCCTCCGCCTGACCCTTGCCTCCGGCCACGCGCATGTTGGGGTTGGCGCTGAGGCTAAGCCTGCTCAGCACGAAGATTTCAGGGCCAAGTGCTTCGACCAACGCCCGGCACGTCACGATGCTGACCGAGCTGTTGCTCAGGTTGAGACGCCGCAGAGTCCGGTTCTTGGCAGGGCTTGGCACAGTGCAGCGCCACAATCGTCGCTGATGCAGTTCTTGCGCAGGTCAAGCGTGAGCAGCGCCGAGTGCTCAAATGAAAGCGCATCGCCGAGCGCGCGACACGTCGCGAGGCCGACGCCACACTCGCCCAGGTCGAGGTTGCGCAGCGTGCTGTTCGTGGCCAGAGCCTCGCATACTGCGACCCCGGCGTCGTCGTCCAAGTCCACGTTGTTGCTCAGGTCGAGCGTGCGCAGCGCAAATGTCTCCGAGGCCAACGCAGCGGCAAGCGCTCTGCACGTTGCGATGCCGACGCCACAGGCGGCTAGACCGAGGGTGCGCAGAGTGCTGTTCGTGGCCAGAGCTTGGCACACTGCAGCGCCGCCGGCGTCGCCGATGTTTGGGTTGTCGCTGAGGTTGAGCGCGCAGCGCCGTGCCGTTCACGGCCAGTGCAACGGCCAGTGCTTGCCGCGTCGCGATATCGACGCCGCACTTGCTCAGGTCAAGCTCGCGCAGCGCGCCGCTCGTGGTCAGAGCTCCGACCAAGACGGCGCAGTTGCTGTTGGTCAGTTCATCGTTGCTGGAGATGCAAAGCTTGCTCAGCGCCGAGCTTCGCGACGCCAGTGCCACAGCAAGAGCGTTGCACGCTGCGTTGCTGAGGTCACTACTTTCCACGTGCAGCTCGTGCAGCTTGTCGTCGCGCGCCAGTGCCTTGACGGAGAACCAGGCCACGCTGCCCTCAAACCACCCACGGCTCTTCACGACCAGGACCTCGAGCGGCACCTGCTGCCCCGCTCCGCGCCGCTCAGCGTTGCCATGAGCAGCTTGAAGTCGTCGCCGCCTTTGATGCCGCTCAGGTCGAGGTACAGACGGCGAAGCGTGCGGCTCTGTTTGACGCCCTCCACGAGGCACCACACGACGCCCTCGCCGCGGACTTGGCTCGAGACGCTGAGCTCGCGGAGGCCACATCGCTGCGCACGGAGGGCCTTGCCGATCGCCACGCTGTCCGCGAGGCTCAAGCACGCCGCGACGTGCAGCGTGTGCAGCTCGTGGTTGTGCTGCAGGCTCTCGAGCAGCGCCGTGGGCGCGTTCGACCAGCTGTTCAGGAGCTTGAGTGCCTTCCAGCAGGCGTTGTTGGCCTTGACGGCCTCGCTGATGGCGGCAGCGGCGACCGTGTTGCTCGCGAAGGTCACCGCGATCTCGCTCAAGGCATCCTGCGTGGCAAGCGCATGCGTCACGCGGGCGGCATTGGCCCCCCAACCGTCTTCACCCAAGAGCGCCGTGGCCAGCGGCCGCAGCGCGTTGCCCTGGCGTGGGGACTCGACCTTGAGCGCCGTGAGCGCCGAGGGTAGCACTGCTCGGAGCGCTCGCGCTTCCGAGAGCGTAGGGCACGCAAATGGGCCTGCCATTTCGGCGATGATGCCAAGCGTGTCGTCGGGCACGCCGCGCCAGCTCGTGCGCGGTGTTGCGCGGCCCGCGCCGTCGCCCTGCTGCCGCTGCTGCTTCTTGCGCTGCGCGTTCCCCGACATCGTCTCCTCCATCGTTGCGTGTCCGTACCGGTTCCGTACCTCCCGTTCCTGTCAGACAAAGCGCCAAGGACGTGACTTGGGGCCCAATGTCACGTCTTGACTCACCTGCCTAGACTCTAGAGAGTCTGCCAGCCAGCTTTCTCGAGTTGCCGCTGCGCGAAAATGGTAACCGGCACAACATCTACGTGGGCGGCTCGGGGCTCTCGTAGAGACGCTTGAGTGGCTTCGCGAGGCAGACGCGCCTGGAGTGCGCTTCCACGTCGACCGTGCGGCCGGCCAGTCTGGATCAAGGCTTGGTTTTGCGAGCGCTGTCGAGGCCGCGGCGTTCTGAAGCAGCGAGGCTCAGGTGGAAGCTGTGGCTGTGCCAACGAAGGCCGACGACGCGACGCTGGTGCGGTTCTTGTCGCGGCTGCGCGACGCCAAGGAGTTTGGCATCGCCGAGACGCGCAAGGCGCTCGCCAAGCGCGTTGCCGACGTTCTCAAGCTGCTGTCTGGCGAAGACGAGCACGTGCGCGAGGAGCTGCTGCTGCGGATGGACGACTCGCTGGACGCGTGCGGCGACAAGCCGGTGTGGGCGCTCAACCAGATGCACCTGGTCGTGGAAATCGCCAAGGCCCGTGAAAGCGCCGAGCAACTCCGGGACCTCGGCGCAGGGTGATGCGGCTCATGGTCGTGAACGAGCACGCCAAGCGCAAGTTGGGCTCGCTGCGTTGGGTGGACGACGTCTGCGCTACTTGCGCTTTGAGATCGACCTGCGCGAGGCGCTGAACCTGCCCGTCGACGCCACGGCCATGATCTTCCCGAGCTACATCAAGATCGAGGACGCCGAGCTGGAGGCGGCCAAGGACGACGCGCTGGCCATCACGGACGCGCAGTTCGAGGCGTGGAACGTGGAACGAAAAAATCTTCTAAATGGCAACGTAGAACGAAATCATCTTCTAAATGGCAACGCCATGACCGTCCGAAACGGCTAACAACGGTTAGTAAATGTCGTCGTAATTGTCGGTGGTCCGGCGTTGGTGTTGCGGCGTTGGCCAGGCGGCGGTTCTCGATGCCAACGCAGCGCGGAGCGCGCGGCGCGTCTCAATGCGAACGTCACAGTAGCTCAGATTGAGGCGCCAAAGCGTGCTGTTGCTGGCCAGACCTTTAGCCAAGGCCGCTCCTCCGGAGTCGCGCACCTTCTCGTTCCAGCTAAGGTCCAGCTCGCAGAGCGCCGAGCTCTCAGATGCAAGCGCAGTGCCGAGCGCGCGGCAGGCCGTGTTGCTGACGTTACAGCGGTGCAGTACGAGGTGGCGGAGCGTGCTGTTGCTGGCCAGACCTTTAGCCAGGGCCACTCCTGCAGCGTCATCCACGTTCTTGTTGTGGCTGAGGTCAAGCTCGCACAGCGCCGAGCTTCCAGAGGCCAACGCAGTGCGGAGCGCGCGGCACGTCTCAATGCGAACGTCACAGCAGCTCAGATTGAGGCGCCAAAGCGTGCTGTTGCTGGCCAGACCCTCCGCCAAGGCCGTTCCTCCAGCGTCTCCCACGTTCTTGTTGTAGCTGAGGTCGAGCTCACAGCGCCGAGCTCAGATGCCAGCGCTACGCCGAGCGCGCGGCATGTCGCTATGCCAACGCAACACCAGCTCAGATCGAGGCGGCGGAGCGTGCTGTTGCTGGCCAGACCCTCCGCCAAGGCCGCTCCTGCAGCGTCATCCACGCTGTTGCTCCAGAGGGTCAAGCTCGCACAGCGCCGAGCTCTCAGATGCCAGCGCTACGCCGAGCGCGGCGGGTGGCAATGCCGACGCGACAGCGGTTCAGATCGAGGCGGCGGAGCGTGTTGTTGCTGGCGAGACCCTCCGCCAAGACCGCTCCTCCGGCGTCTTTCACGTTCTTGTTGCTGCTGAGGTCGAGCTCGCAGAGCGCCGAGCTCTCAGATGCAAGCGCAATGCCGAGCGCGCGGCAGGCCCCTTTGCCGACGCCACAGCGCTGCAGATTGAGGCGGCGGAGCGTGCTGTTGCTGGCCAAACCCTCCGCCACGAAAACCACCGTGTACGCGACCGCCCTACGGGAGTCGCTGAGCGCGAGCGCCTTCCAGCAGACGTTGTTGGCCTTGACAGCCTTTTTGAGAGCCTTTGCGATGGCGGTAGCGCCCCGGCGGTCTATGTTGACCAAAGTGATCTCGCTCAAGGTCCGCTGCGTGGCGAGCGCATGCGACACGCGAGCACCATCAGCTTCGTCAGCCTTTGCTTCCCACAAAGCCACAGCGAGCGCGTCCAGGCTGTTGCTTGTGACCTTGAGGCTCGTGAGGGCCGCGGGAAGCAAGGCTCGGATCGCCTGCGCCTCCGACAGCGTGCCGCATTCCCACGGGCCAACCAGCTCGGCGATGATCCAAAGCGGATCGTCGGGGATGGCGCGCCAGCTCGCGCGCGCTGAGCTGGTGCTGGTGCGGCTGGGCGTGCCGCCGCCCCCCACCGCCCTGCCGCCACTGGTCCTTGCGCTGCGTCTCCTCCAACATCGCTGCGTCCTCTGTGTTCCGCTCGATGCCTCCTCAGCTTCTTCTTTAGGTCATTGTCTGAAAAGCAATGATGTCAATGACGTGACATGGGGTCCACAATGTCACGTCTTGATCAAGAACTCACTCACCTGCGCAGAAGAAGAAGAAAAGAAGAGAGCCACCGACGAGACAGAGCGCGATGGCGCATGACGAGCAGGAGCAGGAGCAGCAGCACCAGCACCAGCACCAGCAGATCCAGGAGGATAGCGTTGTTTGTCTGCCGCCCGACAAGGCGCGCGACCTGCTGTTGCGCGGCGATGCGCCCGTGGGCATGCAGGTCAGTGGCCACCTTGAGCTTCGCTTTTGCTCGGCCCTGCTGAGCCTGCCAGATGGCCTCAGCGTCAGCGGCCGCCTCGATCTGGTGGACTGCTCGGCCCTGACTAACCTGCCAGACGGCTTGATCGTCGGCGGCTTGCTCTGCCTTGACGACTGTTCGGCCCTGACCCAGCCTGCCCGACGACCTCAGCGTTGGCGACAATCTCATTTCTCTCCGGCTGTTCAGCTCTGCAGGAGCGGCACCGCAGCGATATGGGCGGCTTCTTCGAGCAGCTTTCGGCGGTGCTAGGGCCCAAGGCCGGGCTCTCTCTCCTGGGGTGGGATGCTGTCGAGCACGTGCCCGATGGCTTTAGCGTCGGCGGCGATCTCGTTCTTGGTGAATGCTCGGACCTGACCAGTTTGGGCGATGGCGTAAGCGTCGGCGGCGACCTTGCTCCAAGACTGCCCACTTCTGACCAGCATGGCGAAGGAGTCAGCATTGGCGGCACCCTTGACCTTCGCTGGTGCTCAGCCCTGACCAGCCTGCCGGAGAGTGTCAGCGTCGGCGTCCACCTCGATCTCGAGGGCTGCTCGGCCTTGCAGGAGCGACACCGCGGCGATACGGGCATCTTCCTCATTGGCGGCCTTCTCCGTCTCCTCAAGATGAGGATCTACCCCGACAACATGGACGCCTTTTTCCGGCAGCTTTCGGCGGTGCTGGGGCCCAAGGCCGGGCTCTCTCTCGCGAGGTGGGACGCTGTCGAACAAGTACCCGATGGCTTTAGCGTCGGCGGCAACTTTATTCTCCATGACTGCTCGGCCCTGACCAGCTTGGGCGAGAGAGTGATCGTTGGCAATGGCCTCGATATCAGTGGTTGCTCGTCCCTGACCAGCCTGGGCGACGGCCTCAGCGTCGGCGGCGACCTCGATTTTCATGGCTGCTCGTCCCTGCAGGAGCGGCACCGAGGCGACATGGGCGCCTTCTTCGAGCAGCTTTCCGCAGTGCTAGGGCCTAAAGCTGGGCTCTCTCTCGCTGAGTGGGATGCCGTCGAACAAGTGCCCGATGGCTTCAGCGTCGGTGGCAACCTCGATCTCTGGCGCTGCTCGGCTCTGACCAGTCTAGGTGACAACCTCAGCATCGGTGGCAAACTCAACCTTACCCATTGCTCGGCATTGACCAGCCTAGGCGACGGCCTCAAAAACGGAAGCTTGACCTTGGCCGGCTGCAAGGCTCTGACAAGCTTACCGACGAGCCTCCGCGTCAAAGGCACGCTCGACCTGCGTCAGTGCACGGCGTTGGAGGCGCAGCACCGGGCGGACATGGAGGCCTTCTCGTGACGCTGCGGGAGATCATTGGGCCAAGTGGTGGTCTGCGACTTGTAGATTGGACAACCATCCGCGAGCTGCCCAACTGCTACGCCGACATTGGTGGCGAGCTGGACCTGTCCGGGTGCACGGGCCTCACTCGTCTTCCCGAGGGCCTGCACGTGCATGGCGATCTGACCCTTGGTGGATGCACAGCGCTACGCCGTTTGCCAGATGGCCTTCGAGTAGATGGCGGCTTCTACCTGAAAGCCTGCACGTCGCTCACGAGTCTACCACGTGGCCTCTGGGTCTCTGGTACCCTCTGGGCCACGCAATGCACTTCTCTCGCGAGCCTGCCAGAGGACCTGTACGTCAGTTGGCACCTTTTCTTGAGCAGTGCACGTCGCTGGAGAGTGTGCCAGCCAGCTTTCTCGAGTGGCCGCTGCGCGAAAATGGCAATCCGCACGACATCTACCTGGGCGGCTCGGGGCTCTCGGCAGAGACACTCGAGTGGCTTCGCGAGGCAGACGCGCCAGGTCTTCGTTTCCACGTAGACCTTCGGGCTGGCCAGTCTGGATCAAGGCCTGGTTTTGCGAGCGCTGCCGAGGCCGCGGCGTTCTGGAGCAGCGATGCTCAGGTGGAAGCTGTGGCTGTGCCAACGAAGGCTGACGATGCGACGCTGGTGCGGTTCTTGTCGCGGCTGCGCGACGCCAAGGAGTTTGGCATCGCCGAGACGCGCAAGGCGCTCGCCAAGCGCGTGGTCGATGTGCTCGAGCTGTCGAGCGACGACGAGCACGTGCGCGAGGAGCTGCTCCTGCGGATGAGCGACTCGCTGGACGCGTGCGACGACAAGCCGGTCTGGGCGCTCAACCAGATGCACCTGGTCGTGGAGGTCGCCAAGGCCCGAGAGAGCGCCGGGCAGCTGCGGCACCTCGGGCGCAGGGTGATGCGGCTCATGGTCGTGCATGAGCACGCCAAGCGCAAGGTGGACTCGCTGCGCTGGGTGGACGACGTCTGCGTGTACTTGCGCTTTGAGATCGACTTGCGCGAGGCGCTCGACCTGCCCGTGGCGGCCACAGCCATGATCTACCCGAGCTACATCAAGATCGAGGACACCGAGCTGGAGGCGGCCAAGACCGAGGCGCTGGCCATCACGGACGCGCAGTTTGAGGCCTGGCTCGGCCAGTGGCCCGAATGGCAGCGGCACGAGCGGCATCAAGTGGTGGAGGACATTCTCCGCGGCAGATGGTCGTCGATTGAGGCCGTCAGGCCGCGGCAGAGCCCACCCAAACGACGGCGGCTTCTTCTCAACCTCTCCGGCGACAAGCTGGAGGACCCGGTGACCCTTGACAACGGCAAGAGCGTATGGAGCTTGGACGACCTGCTGCGCCACTGGGAGCGCACGGGGCTCGACCTATACAACGCGCCGGTCTCCGTCGAGCAGCTGCGCAGCGACCTCAAGCGCGTCGTCGCCCAAGCAGATCAGTAGAAACGAAGAGCCAAAGAAAGAAAAGGTTGGCAGTCTTCGCGCCTCCGTGGCCTCCAACTCTTGATTACTCGCACAAAGCCGCACACCCACGAGCCCAGATAGCTTGGTGCTAGGGCCGAGCTGCCGAGCCGTCTCGGCGGTCTTCCAGCACCATCGATTCCTCCTGCGCTCGCTCCTGGCGACCCAGGGGAACCGCGGTAGGCAACATCTTTTTTTTCTTTTCTTTTCTTTTCTTTTGCACTTGCTCGGTGCGCTCCTTGGTCACGAACACTCTCGGCCCATGGCGCTACCACTCGCCGAGTTCGTGCCGGCAAAGCCTGTGCCGCGTGCGGCTCGAGCTCTTCGACACGAGGGCCTCGAGCTAGCTAGCGACCCTTGGACAGCAGCTTGCAGATCTTGCTCTGCGTCTCCTTGCCAACGCTGCACTTGTACAGACTGAGACGTTCAAGCGTGCTGTTGCTGGCCAGACCCTCCGCCAAGGCCGCTCCTGCAGCGTCATCCACGCTCTTGCTCCAGCTGAGGTCAAGCTCGCACAGCGCCGAGCTCTCAGAGGCTAGCGCTAAGCTGAGCGCGCGGCAAGTCGTGAGGCCGACGTCGCAGCTGCTTAGATGGAGGCGGCAAAGCGTGCTGTTGCTGGCCAGACCTTTAGCCAAGGCCGCTCCTCCGGCGTCGCGCACCTTCTTGTTGCTGCTGAGGTCGAGCTCGCAGAGCGCCGAGCTCTCAGATGCCAACGCCAAGCCGAGCGCGCGACAGGTTGTAAGGGCGATGTTGCACTCCATCAGATTGAGGCGGCGGAGCGTGCTGTTGCTGGCCAGACCTTTAGCCAAGGCCACTCCTGCAGCGTCATGCACGTTCTCGTTGTAGCGGAGGTCGAGCTCGCGCAACGCCGAGCTCTCAGAGGCCAACGCAGCGCGGAGCGCGCGGCACGTCTCAATGCGAACGTTGCAGTAGCTCAGATTGAGGCGCCAAAGCGTGCTGTTGCTGGCCAGACCCTCCGCCAAGGCCGCTCCTGCAGCGTCATCCACGTTCTTGTTATCGCTGAGCTCGAGCTCGCACAGCGCCGAGCTTCCAGAGGCCAACGCAGTGCGGAGGGTGCAGCACGTCTCAAGGCCGACGCCACACGCGCCTAGATTGAAGCGGCGGAGCGTGCTGTTACTGGCCAGACCCTCCGTCAAAATCACCCCTACAGCGTCTCCCACTTTCTTGTTCCCGCTGAGTTCAAGCTCGCAGAGCGCCGAGCTCTCAGAGGCCAACGCAGTGCGGAGCGCGCGGCACGTCTCAATGCGAACGTCACAGTAGCTCAGATTGAGGCGCCAAAGCGTGCTGTTGCTGGCCAGACCCTCCGCCAAGGCCGCTCCTGCAGCGTCATCCACGTTCTTGTTGTCGCTGAGCTCGAGCTCGCGCAACGCCGAGCTCTCAGAGGCCAACGCAGCGCGGAGCGCGCGGCACGTCTCAATGCGAACGTCACAGCAGCTCAGATTGAGGCGCCAAAGCGTGTTGTTGCTTGCCAGACCCTCCGTCAAAACCGTTCCTCCGGCGTCACCCACGTTCCAGTTGTAGCTGAGGTCGAGCTCACACAGCGCCGAGCTCTCAGATGCCAGCGCAACGCCGAGCGCGCGGCAGGTGGCAATGCCGACGCGACAGCGGTTCAGATTGAGGCGGCGGAGCGTGCTGTTGCTGGCCAGACCCTCCGCCAAGGCCGCTCCTGCAGCGTCATCCACGCTCTTGCTCCAGCTGAGGTCGAGCTCGCAGAGCGCCGAGCTTTCAGATGCAAGCGCAATGCCGAGCGCGCGGCAGGTGGCAATGCCGACGCGACAGCGGTTCAGATCGAGGCGGCGGAGCGTGCGGTTGCTCGCCAGACCCTCCGCCAAGACCGCTCCTCCGGCGTCTTTCACGTTCTTGTTGCTGCTGAGGTCGAGCTCGCAGAGCGCCGAGCTCTCAGATGCAAGCGCAATGCCGAGCGCGCGGCAGGCCCCTTTGCCGACGCCACAGCGCCGCAGATTGAGGCGGCGGAGCGTGCTGTTGCTGGCCAAACCCTCCGCCACGAAAACCACCGTGTACGCGACCGCCCTACGGGAGTCGCTGAGCGCGAGCGCCTTCCAGGAGACGTTGTTGGCCTTGACAGCCTTTTTGAGAGCCTTTGCGATGGCAGCAGCGCCCCGGCGGTCTATGTTGACCAAAGTGATCTCGCTCAAGGTCTGCTGCGTGGCGAGCGCATGCGACACGCGAGCGCCATCAGCTTCGTCAGCCTTTGCTTCTCCACAAAGCGCCACAGCGAGCGCGTCCAGGCTGTTGCTTGTGACCTTGAGGCTCGTGAGGGCCGCGGGAAGCAAGGCTCGGATCGCCTGCGCCTCCGACAGCGTGCCGCATTCCCACGGGCCAACCAGCTCGGCGATGATCCAAAGCGGATCGTCGGGGATGGCGCGCCAGCTCGCGCGCGCTGAGCTGGTGCTGGTGCCGCTGGGCGTGCCGCCGCCGCCACCACCGCCCTGCCGCCACTGGTCCTTGCGCTGCGTCTCCTCCAACATCGCTGCGTCCTCTGTGTTCCGCTCGATGCTTCCTCAGCTTCTTCTTTAGGTCATTGTCTGAAAAGCAATGATGTCAATGACGTGACATGGGGTCCACAATGTCACGTCTTGATCAAGAACTCACTCACCTGGGCAGAAGAAGAAGAAAAGAAGAGCGCCGCAGAGTCTCCTGCCTCCTCGCCTTTCGTCAGCAGCGCCGCCACTTCAAGCAAAGCTTTGCCGCCGGCGGAGTGTACGAGGACCGGTTCAGGTCTAGCATCTCCAGCGGTTGCGAAGGGTGGTGCAGCAGGAGTGCCAGCGCCAGTAGATCGATCACGCGCGCATCGGCCAGCACCTGTGGCAAACGGCTGCTTGCCAGGCCACGGCGAAGGGAGAGCAGGTTCTCGCCAGGAGGTGGTGCCTGGCGCCTTTTGCGCTTGAACACGAGAGGGGTTTTCGCCCAAGAGAAAAGTCCTGGTTGAGATCAAGCTCTTGGTCAAGCATCCAGTCCCTTGGCCACCTGGCGGCACTGCCGCAGGCACAAGTAGCACTGGTGGGTGTCGAGGTTGGTTGAAATTGATTGATGGATTTATTCGCTCTCGTGGACTCTCTTGAGAGTCCGCCCCTCTGGACGAGTAAGAGCGTCTTGCGCGCCGCCCACTCGCACACTGCGCGGTGTGCCCCTTGGTCACGAGCCCTTCCGGCCAATGGCGCTACCACTCGCCGAGTTTGTGCCGGCAAAGCCTGTGCTGCATGCGGCTCGTGCCTTTGGACACGGGGCCTCGAGCTAGCTAGCGACTCTTTGACAGCAGCTTGTAGATTTTGCGCCGCGTCTCATCACTAACGTTGCAGTAGCTCAAAGTGAGGTTGCGGAGCGTGCTTTTGCTGGCCAGACCCTCCGCCAAGGCCGCTCCTGCAGCGTCATTCACGTTCTTGTTGTAGTTGAGATCAAGCTCGAACAGCCCCGAGCTCCCAGATGCCAGCGAAATAGCGAGTGCGCGGCAGGTCGCAATGCCGACGTTAGAGCAATGCAGTCTGAGGTAGCGGAGCGTGCTGTTGCTGGCCAGACCCTCCGCCACGGCCGCTCCTCCGGCGTCGCCCACGCCCACCTCCTCGCTGCCACTGAGGTCAAGCTCGCACAGCGCCGAACTCTCAGATGCCAGCGCAATGGCGAGCGCGCGGCAGGTCGCAAGGCCAACGCCACAGCGGCTCAGTTTGAGGCGTTGAAGCGTGCTGTTGCTGGCCAGGCCCTCCGCCAAGGCCGCTCCTGCAGCGTCATCCACGTTCTCGTTGTCGGCGAGGTCAAGCTCGCACAGCGCCGAGCTCTCAGAGGCTAGTGCAGCGCCGAGCGCGCGGCAGGTCGCTATGCCGATGTTGCACTCGTTCAGATTGAGGTGCTGAAGCGTGATGCTGCTGGCCAGACCCTCCGCCAAGGCCGCTCCTGCAGCGTCATCCACGTTCTCGTTCCAGCTGAGGTCGAGCTCGCACAGCGCCGAGCTCTCAGATGCCAGCACAGTGCCGAGCGCGCTGCAGGTCGCAAGGCCGATGTCGCACTTGTCCACTCCGAGGCGGCGAAGCGTGCTGTTGCTGGCCAGACCCTCCGCCAAGACCCTCCCGGCGTCCCCAATTTTCTGGTCTCTAAGACAGAGCTCGCACAGCGCCGAGCTCTCAAATGCCAGCGCAACGGCAAGCGCACGGCAGGTGGCAAGGCCGACGCGACAGCGGGTCAGACTGAGGCGCTGAAGAGTGCTGTTGCTGGCCAGACCCTCCGCCAAGACCAGTTCTGCAGCGTCATCCACGTACTTGTTGTCGTAGAGGGTAAGCTCGCAGAGCGCCGAGCTCTCAGATGCCAGCGCAATGGCGAGCGCGCGACAGGTCGCTATGCCAACGCTACAGTCGTACAAATTGAGGCGGCGGAGCGTGCTGTTGCTGGCCAGACCCTCCGCCAAGGCCGCTCCTGCAGCGTCATCCACGTTCCTGTTCCGGCTGAGGTCGAGCTCGCACAGCGCCGAGCTCTCAGATGCCAGCGCAATGCCGAGCGCGCGGCATGTCGCTATGCCGACGTCACAGCGGCCCAGAACGAGGAGCCGCAGAGTGCTATTGCTGGCCAGACCCTCCGCCAAGGCTGCTCCCCCGGCGTCTCCCATGCACAAGTTGCCGCTGAGGTCAAGGCCGCACAGCGCCAAGCTCTCACATGCCAGCACAACGGCAAGCGCGCGGCAGGTCGCTATGCCAGCCCCAAAGTGTTCCAGATTGAGGTAAAGAAGCGTGCTGTTGCTGACCAGACCCTCCGCCAAGGCCGCTCCTCCGGCGTCCCCCACGAAGGTGTCGCTAAGATCGAGGTCGGACAACGCCGTGCTCTCTGAGGCCAGCGCAATGGCGAGCGCGCGACAGGTCGCGATGCCAACGTGAGAGTTGCGCAGAATGAGGTAGCGAAGCGTGCTGTTGCTGGCCAGACCCTCCGCCAAGGCCGCTCCTGCAGCGTCGCCAATGCCCATGTCCTGGTTGCCACGGAGGTCGAGCTCGCACAGCGCCGAGCTCTCAGAGGCCAACGCAACGGCGAGCGCGCGACAGGTCGCGATGCCAACGTGAGACTCGCGCAGATGGAGGCACCGAAGCGTGCTGTTGCTGGCCAGACCCTCCGCCAAGGCCGCTCCTCCGGCGTCGCCCACGCCCACGAGCTCGTCGCCACTGAATTTGAGCTCGCGCAGCGCCGAGCTCTCAGAGGCCAACGCAGCGCCGAGCGTGCGGCAGGTCGCTATGCCAACGCTACAGTCGTTCAGTTCGAGGCGGCGGAGCGTGCTGTTGCTGGCCAGGCCCTCCGCCACGAGCGCCACCGTGAGCGCGCCGTCCACACCGGAGCCAACGAGCGCGAGCGCCTTCCAGCAGACGTTGCTGGCCTTGAGAGCCTCGCAGACGGCGGCAGCGACCGATTGGCTCATAGAAATGAAAGTGATCTCGCTGTAGTCTGCTGGGTGCGGAGCGGTCACGCGACGCGACCGCCGTCGCCTCTCGCCTCGCCCCGGCCCGGCCGAGAGACTGGCCGCAAAGGCCGCTCATAATGAAGTGATCTCGCTGTAGGTCTGTGGGTGGCGCCTGCGTCACGCGAGCGCCGTCGGCTTCGTCAGCCTCTGCTTCGCCACAAAGCGCCACGGCGAGCTCGCGCAGGCTGTTGCTCACGATCTCAAAGCTCGTGAGGGCCGCGGGAAGCACGGCTCGGATCGCCTGCACCTCCGACAGCGTGCCGCATTCCCACGGGCCAACCAGCTCGGCGATGATCCCAAGCGGCCCGTCGGGGATGGCGCACCAGCTCGCGTGCGCTGCGCTGGTGCTGGTGCTAGCGCCGCCGCCGCCGCCGCCGCCGCCCTGCCGCCACTGATCCTTGCGCTGTGTCTCCTCCGACATCGCTGCGTCCTCTGTGCTCCACTCGTTGCTTTGTCGGCTCCTTTCTTTGGTCTCTGTCTGTTCATGAAAAGCAATGACGTCAGTGACGTGACATGGGGTGCACAATGTCACGTCCTTAACTCACTCACCTGTGCAGATGACTCGTGATCTCGAGCAGCAGAGTCCTACTTTTTCTTCTTCGCCTTCATCATCAGCGCTCTAAATGGAACTCTGCCGCCAGCGCTGTGAGCCCGCGCGGGCTGGTTCAGGCCCAACGTAATACTAGCAGCAGCAGCAGCGCCAGTTTTTATTGCAGCGCAGCACCCGCAGCAAGCGGCTGGTCGCCGAGCACGCCGCCTGGCGAGTTGAAGTAGAACAGAGAGTTTCAGACGCAAGGCTTTGCGAACGTTCAAAGGCGTAGTCATCTTATCGATGCGCTGAAAGGCGTAGTGCGAGCAGGTGGTTGCGCTCGAACGGGAGGGTGTTTCCCGGCGAGGCCAAGGGGTGTGCTCTTGGTCCAGCCCCTTGGCTACTACCCAGTTGCGCTACCGTAAGCATTTATAGCGCGGCTCAGTTTCGAAAATGATTGGTTTCTTTCGCTCTCGTGGACTCCCTGAGAGTCCGTCCCTCTGGACGCGGAAGAGCGACTTGCGCGCCGATTACTTTTGCCCCTTGGTCCTTAGCACTCTCGGCCCGAGGCACTACCACTCACCGATGTCGTGCCGGGAAAGCCTGTGCCGTGGCGGCTCGTGTTCTCCGAAACGAGGGCCTCGAGCTAGCTAGCGACCCTTGGACAGCAGCTCGTTGATCTTGTTCCGCGTCTCCTCGTTAACGTTGCAGCTGCTCAGTTCGAGGCGGCGGAGCGTGTTGTTGCTTGCCAGACCCTCCGCCAACGCCGCTCCTGCAGCGTCACCCACGTTTTTGTTCTTCTTGAGGTCAAGCTCGCACAGTGCCGAGCCTCAGATGCCAGCGCGACTTCAAGCGCGCGACACGTCGCAATGCCGACGGTACACATCTCCAGTCTGAGGCGGCGAAGCGTGTCGTTGCTGACCAGACCCTCCGCCAAGGCCGCTCCTGCAGCGTCATTCACGTCCTTGTTCCAGCTGAGGCCAAGCTCGCACAGCGCCGAGCTCTCAGATGCCAGCGCTAAGCCGAGCGCGCGGCAGGTCGCAATGCCAACGTTGCACATCTTCAGTCTGAGGCAACGGAGCGTGCTGTTGCTGGCCAGACCCTCCGCCAAGGCCGCTCCTCCTGCGTCGCTCATGTCAAAGTTGGCGCAGAGGTCAAGCTCGCGCAGCGCGGAGCTCCCAGAGGCCAGCGCAACGGCGAGCGCGTCGCAGGCCGCAATGCCGACGTTGCAGCTGCACAGATTGAGGCGGCGGAGCGTGCTGTTGCTGGCCAGACCCTCCGCCAACGCCGCTCCTGCAGCGTCATCCACGTTTTTGTTCCAGCTGAGGTCGAGCTCGCACAGCGCCGAGCTTTCAGATGCCAGCGCCGAGCCGAGCGCGCGACAAGTCGCTATGTCAATGTCACAGTGGCGCAGATTGAGACGCCAAAGCGTGCTGTTGCTGGCCAGACCATGCGCGACGAGCTCCGCAGCGAGAGCCCTCCTCACTGGAAACGCTGAGAGCGAGCGCCTTCCAGCAGGCGTTGTTGGCCTCGAGAGCCTCCTCGAGGGCCTCACCGACGGCAACAGCGCCCTCGTGGGTCGTGACAGTCAAGGCGATCTCTCTGCAGGTCTGCTGCGTGGCGAGCGCCTGCGTCACGCGAGCGCCATCGGCTTCGTCAGCCTCTGCTTCTCCACGAAGCGCCACGGCGAGCTCGCGCAGGCTGTTGATCATGACCTTGAGGCTCGTGACGGCTGCGGGAAGCACGGCATGAATCGCCTGCGCCTCTGGCAGCTGGCGGCACACCCGCGGGCCAGCCAGCTCGGCGATGATCCCAAGCGGCCCGTCGGGGATGGCACGCCAGCTCGCGCGCGCTGTGCCGGTACCGCCGCCGCTGGGCGAGGTGCCGCCGCTGCCGCCGCCGTCCTGCCGCCGTTGCTTCTTGCGCTGCGCCTCCTCCGACATCTCCGTGCTCCGCTCCGCTTTCTCGTCAACTTGTTTCTCTTGATCTCTTCGTCCAAGCCAATGACGTCAGTGACGTGACAAGGGGTGCACTATGTCACGTCTTCGACTCACCTGTTCAGGAGACGTGCAACTTTTCCAGTTCTCTTTTGCAGCTTGAGTTGTCGTAGAGTGCCGCCTCGTCGCCTTTCAGCAGCGCCGCCGCTCTGAGCAAAGCTTCGCCGCCAGTGACGTGAGCTTGTACGGGGCGGTCCAAGTCCAATGTCTCTGGCGACTGCAAGGGAGGATCGTGCAGCAGCACGAGTAGCGCTGCGGCCAGCACCTGTAGCGATCAGTTGCTTGCCAGGCCTCAGCGGAGTGAGAAGAGGCCTTTGCAAGGAGGTGGTGCCTGGCGCCCTTTGCGCTCAAATACGAGAGGGTTTTTCGGCCAAGACAAGTCCTGCCTGAGATCAAGATCTTGGTCCAGCATCCAGTCCCCTGGCCACCAGTGGCATTGACGCAGGGATCAGCAGCACTGGTGGTTCTCGAGATTGATTATTTTTTATGATGGACCCATTCGCTCTCTTGGACCCTTGAAGGTCCGTCCATCTGGACGAGTAAGAGCGTCTTGCTCGCCGTCAATTCTTTTGCACTTGCTTGGGCACTATTGGCCCATGGCGCTACCACTCGCCGAGGTTGTGCCGTCAAAGCCTGTGCCGCATGCGGCTCATGCTCTTCGACATGTGGCCTCTCGCTCTAGTAGAGCTAGCTCAACTCTACTCTCTAGAGCGGCCCATCGGACAGCAGCTCATTGATCTTGCTTTGCATCTCCTTGCCAACGTCACAGCTGTTCAGATGAAGGCGCCGCAGAGAGCTGTTGTTGGCCAGAGCCTCCGCCAAGGCCGCTCCTCCGGCGTCATCCACGTTCTCGTTGTAGCTGAGGTCAAGCTCGCGCAGCGCCGAGCTCTTAGATTCCAGCGCAATGGCGAGCGCGCGGCAGGTCGCTATGCCAACGCAACACCAGCTCAGTTCGAGGCGGCGTAGCGTGCTGTTGCTGGCCAGACCCTCCGCCAAGGCCGCTCCTGCAGCGTCATCCACGGTCTTGTTAGCTGAAGTCGAGTTCGCAGAGCGCCGAGCTCTCGAATGCCAGCGCAATGGCGAGTGCTCGGCAGGTCGCAAGGCCGTTCTTGCAGCTGTCCAGTGTGAGGCGGCTGAGCGTGCTGTTGCTGACCAGACCCCCCGCCAACGCCGCTCCTGCAGCATCATCCACGTTCTTGTTCCAGCCGATGTAAAGCTCGCACAGCGCCGAGCTCTCAGATGCCAGCGCTAAGCCGAGCGCGCGGCAGGTTGCCATGCCGACGTTGCAGAAGCTCAAATTTAGGCGACGCAGCGTGCTGTTGCTGGCCAGACCCTCCGCCAAGGCCGCTCCTCCGGCGTTGCCCACGTTGTCGTTCCAGCCGAGGTCGAGCTCGCACAGCGCCGAGCGTTCGAATGCCAGCGCAATGACGAGTGCCCGGCAGGTCGCAAGACCGATGTTACAGCCGTCCAGATTGAGGCGGCTCAGCGTGCTGTTGCTGACCAGACTTTCCGCCAAGGCCACTCCTCCGGCGTCGCCCACCTCCTCATTGCGGCTGAGGTCGAGCTCGCGCAGCCCTGAGCTCTCAGTTGCCAGCGCTAAGCCGAGCGCGCGGCAGGTCGCTATGTCAACGCCACAGCGAATCAGATGAAGGCGGTGGAGCGTGCTATTGCTGGCCAGACTCTCCGCCACGAACACCGCCGTGAGCGCGCCCGCCTCACGGGAATCGCTGAGCACTAGCGCCTTCCAGCAGGCGTTGTTGGCCTCGAGAGCCTCCTTGAGAGCCTCCCCGACGGCAGCAGCGGCCGATTGGTCTATCTTGATGAAAATAATCTCGCTCAAGGTCTGCTGCGTGGCGAGCGCCTGCGCCACACGAGCGCTGTCGGCTTCGGCAGCTTCTGCTTCTCCACAAAGCGCCACGGCGAGCTCGCGCAGGCTGCTGATCGCGATCTTGAGGCCCACGAGGGCCGTGGGAAACACGGCTCGGATGGCCTGCGCCTCTGGCAGCTTGTGGCACACCCGCGGGCCAGCCAGCTCGGCGATGATCCCAAGCGGCCCCTCGGGATGGCGCGCCAGCTCGCGCGCACTGCGCTGGTGCTGGCGCCACTGAGCAAGGTGCCGCCGCTGCCGCCGCCGTCCTGCCGCCGCCGCCGTTGCTTCTTGCGCTGCGCCTCCTCCGACATCTCCGTGACCTCGGTGCTCCGCCCGCTTCTCGTCAGCTTCTTTCTTGATCGCCGTCGTCCAAACCAATGACGTAAGTGACGTGACAAGGGGTGCACTATGTCACGTCTTCGACTCACAACCTGTGTAGAAGAACAAGTGCAAAAATTCTTCGATCTCGAGCAACCAAGCCTGCCTCCTCGCCTTTCATCAGCGGCGCCGCTCAAGGTGAGCTCTGTCACCAGCATTGCGAGCTTGCGCGGGCTGGCTCAGGTCCAACGTCTCCCCATCCGCCGCGAAGGAAAGGATCGCGAACAATAGCAGCAGCGCCAGCGCCGGCGCCAGGGCCAGCGCCATTCTTGATCACTCGTAGCGCAGCACCTGCAGCGAGCGGCTGGTCGCCAAGCACGCTGCCCAGACGCATAGCTTTGCGAATGCTCAAAGGCGTGGTGCGAGGACAAGGGCTTGCCCGAGGACAAGGGCGCTTGCTCTTGATTGAGCACCCAGCCCGTTAGAAACCCAGTTTCGCTGCCACAGCAGGCTCTCTCTCTCTCTCGAATGATTGACTGGTGGATTCTTTTCGCTTTCGTGGACTCTTTTTGAAGTCCGTCCCTCTTGGAGCGGTTTGCTCGCCGCCTACTTGCACACTGCTCAGGGTGCTACGCGGCCCACAGCGCTACCACTCGCCAAAGTCGTGCCAGCAAAGCCTGCCGCGTGTGGCTCGTGCCTTTCGACATGAGCGTCTCTTTGGCTAGCGGGGTTTCCTCAGCAGCTTGTTTCTGGCTTTCCATCGTATCGCTGCGCCAACATTGCAGCCGTCCAGACAAAGACGACGAAGCGTGCTGTTGCTGGCCAGACCCTCTGCCACGGCCGCTCCTGCAGCGCCATCCACGTTACTGTTCCAGCTGAGGTCGAGCGTGCACAGCGCCGAGCTCTCAAATGCCAGCGCCAAGCCGAGAGCGCGGCAGGTCGCATTGCCGAGGTTACAGCGGCTCAGATTGAGGCGGCGGAGCGTGCTGTTGCTCGCCAGACCCTCCGCCAAGACCGCTCCTGCAGCGTCGTCCACGTTTTCGTTCCTGCCGAGGTCAAGCTCACGTAGCGCCGAGCTCTCAGATGCCAGGCCAATACCGAGCGCGCGGCAGGTCGCAATGCCAACGCCACAGAGGCCCAGATTGAGGCGCCGCAGCGTGCTGTTGCTCGCCAGACCCTCCGCCAAGACCGCTCCTGCAGCGTCGTCCACGTTTTCGTTCCTGCCGAGGTCAAGCTCACGTAGCGCCGAGCTCTCAGATGCCAGCCAATACCGAGCGCGCGGCAGGTCGCTATGCCAACGCGGCAGTCACTAAGACTGAAGCGGCGGAGCGTGCTGTTGGTGGCCAGACCTCCGCCAAGGCCGCTCCTACAGCGTCATCCACGTTATTGGCGCCGAGATCGAGCTCGCACAACGCCGAGCTCTCAGAGTCAAGCGCAACGGCGAGCGCGCGGCAGGCCGCAGTGCCGATGTTACAATTGCGCAGTTTGAGGTGGCGGAGCGTGCTGTTGCTGGCCAGACCCTCTGCCAAGGCGCTCCTGAAACGTCTCACACGTAAAAGTTGGCGCCGAGATCGAGCTCGCACAGCGCCGACTCTCAGATGCCAGCGCAACGGCGAGCGCGCGGCAGGTCGCAAGGCTGATTACACAGCTGTCCAGATTGAGGCGGCGGAGCGTGCTGTTGGTGGCCAGACCCTCCGCCAAGGCCGCTCCCGAAGCGTCTCCCATCTTGTTGTTGTTGAGGTCAAGCTCGCAGAGCGCCGAGCTCTCAGATGCAAGCGCCAAGCCAAGAGCGCGGCAGGTCGCTATGCCGATGTTGCATTCGCTCAGATCGAGGCGGCGGAGCGTGCTGTTGCTGGCCAGACCCTCCGCCACGAGCACCATCGCGAGCGTGCTCTCCTCACCGGAAAGCCTGAGCGCGAGCGCCTTCCAGCAGACGTTATTGGCCTTGAGAGCTTCGCCTACGGCGGCAGCGACCGATTGGTCTACGCCAGTCAAGGCGATCTCACTGCAGGCCTGCTGCGTGGCGAGCGCCTGGGTCACGCCAGCGCTGTCGGCCTCTGCTTCTCCACATAGCGCCACGGCGAGCTCGCGCAGGCTGCTGCTCGTGACCTTCTTGAGGCTCGTGATGCGTCGGGAAGCACAGCGCGATCGCCTGCCCTCTGGCAGCTTGCCGCACTCCCACGGGCCAACCAGCTCGGCGATGATCCCAAGCGCCCGTCGGGGATGCGCGCCAGCTCGCGCGCGCTGTGCCGGTACCGCCACCGCTGGCAAGGTGCCGCCGCTGCCGCCGCCGTCCTGCCGCCGGTGTTCCATGGCCTGCCCTCCTCCGACATCTCCGTGCTCCGCTCGCTTCTCGTCAACTTGTTTCTCTTGATCTCTTCGTCCAAGCCAATGACGTCAGTGACGTGACAAGGGGTGCACTATGTCACGTCTTCGACTCACCTGTTCAGGAGACGAGCAACTTTTCCAGTTCTCTTTGCAGCTCGAGTCTAGAGTGCCGCCTCGCCGCCTTTCAGCAGCGCCGCCGCTCTGAGCAAAGCTTCGCCGCCAGTGACGTGAGCTTGTACGGGGCGGTCCAAGTCCAATGTCTCTTGCGACTGCAAGGGAGGATCGTGCAGCAGCACGAGTAGCGCTGCGCCAGCACCTGTAGCGATCAGTTGCTTGCCAGGCCCAGCAGCGGAGTGAGAAGAGGCCTTTGCAAGGAGGTGGTGCCTGGCGCCCTTTGCGCTCGAATACGAGAGGGTTTTTCGGCCAAGACAAGTCCTGCCTGAGATCTTGGGTCCAGCATCCAGTCCCCTGGCCACCCGGCAGCACTGCCGAAGGCACCAACAGCACTAGCGGGTCTCGAGATTCGTTGAAATGGATTGCTTGCTTGATGGATCTATTCGCCCTGAGGGACTCCCTTGAGAGTCCGTCCCTCTGGATGCATAAGTGCGTCTTGCGCGCCGGTCACTTGCGCACTGCTCGGTTTGCTACTTGGTCGCGAGCACTTTCAGGAAGCTTTCTTGATTTCTTGATCGCATAGTCTCCTGCCTCTTCGCTTTTCATCAGCAGCGCCGCTCTTGGTGGAGCTCTGCCGCCAGCGGTGTGAGCTTGCGCGGGCTGGTTCAGGTCCAACGTGTTCTGAAGCCGAGTCAAAAAGTTGGTTTACGTTGATTTTGCAGTAGAACTGCGAGGCGGTGGTGTCTGGTCGCCTCTGCGCTTTGCCACGAAAGGCATGTCAATGGCAAGCTCCACGTTGTTCAGCGTCCAGCCCACCGAGGTCAGCGCTTGGGCTAGCGCGTTACACGCTGTGATGCTGATGCCACAGGTGCTCAGATCAAGGCGACATAGAGTGCTGTTGCTGGCCAGACCCTGCACCAAGGCCATTCCTGCAGCGTCGTCTACGTTGCTGTTGTCGGAGAGGTGGAGCTCACGCAGCGCCGAGCTCTCGGAGGCCAGCAGCACACCGAGCGCGCGGCACGTTGCAATGCCGATGCAGCAGCCGCTCAGATCAAGGCGACGTAGAGTGCTACTCTTGGCCAGACCCTCCGCCAAGGCCGCTCCTGCAGCGTCACCCACGTTCGAGTTGCCGCCGAGGGCAAGCTCTCTCAGCGCCGAGCTCGGCGAGGCCAACGCAGCGCCGAGCGCGCGGCACGTTGCGATGCCGACTCCGCACAGATACAGTTCGAGGCGACAGAGCGCGCGATTGCTGACCAAGGCCTCCGCCAAGGCCGCTCCTACGGCGTCGCCCATGTTCTGGTTACCGCTGAGGTCGAGCTCGCACAACGCCGACCTCTTTGAGGCCAGCGCAACGCCGATCGCGCGGCAGGCTGCAATGCCGATGTCACAGCTGATCAGACTGAGGCGGTGGAGCGTGCTATTGCTGGCCAGACCCTTTGCCAAGGCCGCTCAGTTAGAGTACAGGGTGACGACACAAGCCGCAAGAAGGAGGACAGGAGTCCGGCCGGTTCACGGCCATGGAGCCGTGAACGGCTAGGCGCGTGTCCTCGGTTCGCAGCGTCGCGCACGCTCAATCCACGGCACCACGCGGCTACGATTGTTGCGTGTGCCCAATTCTCGGCAAGTGGAGATCCACTGAACAGGGTCCAAGCAGGAGTGACTGCTTGGCTCCTCTTGCAGTGGTCAAGCTAGCTGAGAGTAATCCTCCAATACACAAGCGGTCTCGATCCAGTCTTGCCCGTCTTCATCCGGTTGCGCCGCTTGGCGCTGCCGGAGGACAATTTCTGTTCGCTTCCAGCGTCGCCAACGTCCTCGCTCAAGCTGAGGTTGACCGCGCGCAGCGCCGACCTTTCCAAGGCCAGCGCAGCGCCAAGCGTGCGGCACGTCTCGATACCAATGCCGCAGTCGCTCAGAACGAGGCGGCGGAGTGTGCTGTTGCCGGCCACACCTTGCGCCAAGGCCACGCCTCCGGCGTCATCCACATTCTTGTTGTTGGCGAGGTCGAGCTCGCGTAGCGCCGAGGTCTCAGACGCCAGCACAGCGCCGAGCACGCAGCAAGTCGTGAGGCCAACGTCACAGTCGCTCAAATTGAGGCGGCGGAGCGTGCTGTTGCTGACCAGACCCTCCGCCAAGACCGCTCCTCCGGCGTCATCCACGTTCTTGTTGATGTTGAGTGAAAGCCGGCGCAGGAATCTCGCCCAAGCGCAGCGCCGAGCGTGCGGCACGTTGCAATGCCCACGCCACATCTGCTCAGACGGAGGCGGCGGAGCGCGCTATTGCGGGCCAGACCTTTTGCCAAGGCCGCCCCTCCAGCGTCACCGACGTCCTGGTTGTAGCGGAGGTCAAGCTCGCACAGCGCTGAGCTTTCAAAGGCCAGCGCAGCGCCGAGCGCGCGGCAGGTTGCAATGCCGATGCTGCACGACACCAGCTTCAGCTGCTGCAACCCTTGTTGTGCTTCAGACGTGCCACCAAGGCGGCACCACTGGCGTCGTCTACGCCAACGTGGCGGATGAAAAGCACCTCCAACGGCATCTGCTGCTCTTGAAGAGTCGCCCAGCACCTCCATGGACGGCGTCAGATCGTATGTACCCCCGACGTATCTCAAGTCGAGCTCGAGACGGCGAAGCGTGCGGTTGCGCTTGACACCATCCACGAGGCTGTCGACAATGCCAGCATTCATGTTTCGACACTGAGCTCACGAAGGGAAGTGCCAGGCGCACGAAGCGCGTTGCCGATCGCCATGCCGCAGGATGCGCTCAGCTCGCCATGGATGTGGAGCTTCTCCAGCACGTGGTTGTACCGCATGCCCTCAAGCAGCACCGCGAGCGCACCCTCCTCACGGGAGTCGCTGAGCGCGAGCGCCTTCCAGCAGGCGTTGCTGGCCTTGAGAGCCTCGCTGACGGCGGCAGCGACCGAGACGCCTACGCTAGTCAAAGCGATCTCACTGCAGGCCTGCTGCGTGGCGAGCGCCTGCGTCACGCGAGCGCTGTCGGCCTCTGCTTCGCCACAAAGCGCCATGGCGAGCTCGCGCAGGCTGTTGCTCGTGACCTCGAGGCTCGTGAGGGCCGCGGGAAACACGGCCCGGATGGCCTGCGCCTCTTGCAGCTTGCTACACTCCCGCGGGCCGACCAGCTCGGCGATGATCCCAAGCGGCCCGTCGGGGATGGCGCGCCAGCTCGCGCGGGCGGGGCAAGCACCGCTGCCACAGGGCGTGATGTCGCTGCCGCGCTGTTTTGCCGCATGGCCTGTGCATTGTTCTCCATCGCCGCCTTCTCCTGTTGCTTCGTCGGCTTCTCTTGGTTGTGGTCTCGGTCTGAAAGACAATGACCTCAATGACGTGACGTGGGATACCGTGTCACGTCTTTTACTCACTTGTGAGCAAGGATCGTGATCCGAAGGCGCCTATCCCCGCCTTTCAGCAGCGCCGCCGCTCTGAGCAAAGCTTCGCCGCCAGCGTAGTGAGTTTGCGAGGACTGGTTCAGGTCTAGCGTCTCCAGCGGCTGCAAAGAAGGATCGCGCAGCAGCAACAGGAGTGCCAGCGCGCAGTAAATCGAACGATCATGCGCGCATCGGCCAAGACCTGTCGCAAACGGCTGCTTGCCAGGCCGCAGCGAGAGGAGAGCAGGTTCGCCAGGAGGTAATGCCTGACGCTCGAAGACGAGAGGGCTTTCGCCCAAGAAAAGTCCTGCCTGAGATCAAGATCTTGGTCCAGCATCCAGTCCCCTGGCCACTAGCGGCACTGCCGCAGGCACCAACAGCACTGGTGGGTCTCGAAATTGATTATATTGATTGATGGACCTATTCGCTCTCAAGGACTCGCTTGAGGGTCCGTCCCTCTGGACGAGTAAGAGCGTCTTGCGCGCCGCCCACTTGCACACTGCGCGGTGTGCTCCTTGAACACGAGCTTTTAGGGCCCGTGGCGCCACCACTCGCCGAGGTCGTGTGCGGCTCGCGCTCTTCAACACGAGGGTCTCCAGCTAGTTACGACCCTTTGACAGCAGCTCGTGGATCTTGCTCCTCATCTCTTCGCCAACTTTGCAGTAAATCAGATTGAGAAGACGGAGCGTGCTGTTGTTTCCAGACCCTCCGCCAAGGCCGCTCCTGCAGCATTATCCACGCCTTTGTTCCAGCGGAGGTCGAGCCGACACAGCGCCGAGCTCTTGGATGCGAGCGCCAAGCCGAGCGCGCGGCAGGCCGCAAGGCCGATGTCGCAGCGGCTCAGATTGAGGCGGTGGAGCGTGCTGTTGCTGGCCAGACCTTTAGCCAAGGCCGCTCCTCCGGCGTCTCCCATGTTCTGGTTGCTGCCGAGGTCAAGCTCGCACAGCGCCGAGGTCTCCGAGGCGAGCGCTAAGCCGAGTGCCCGGCAGGTCACAATGCCGAGGTCACAGCTCGTCAGATTGAGGCGCCGCAGAGTGCTGTTGCTGGCCAGACCTTCCGCCAAGGCCGCTCCTCCGGCGTCGCCCACGTTCTCGTTGCTGCCGAGGTCAAGCTCGCTGAGCGCCGAGCCCTCAGATGCCAGTGCAATACCGAGCGCGCGGCAGGTCGCGATGTCAACGCCACAGCGCTGCAGATTGAGGCGGCGGAGCGTGCTGTTGCTGGCCAAACCCTCCGCCACGAAAACCACCGTGTATGCGACCGCCCAACGGGAGTCGCCGAGCGCGAGCGCCTTCCAGCAGACGTTGTTGGCCTTGAGAGCCTCCTTGAGAGCTTCACCGACGGCGGCAGCGACCGATTGGTCTATGTTGACCAAAAAAATCTCGCTGCAGGCCTGCTGCGTGGCGAGCGCCTGCGTCACGCGAGCGCTGTCGGCTTCGTCAGCCTCTGCTTCTCCACAAAGTGCCACAGCGAGCTCGCGCAGGCTGTTGATCGTGACCTTGAGGCTCGCGAGGGCCGCGGGCAGCACGGCTCGGACCGCCTGCGCCTCCGACAGCGTGCCGCATCCCCACGGGCCAGCCAGCTCGGCGATGATCCGAAGCGGCCCGTCGGGGATGGCGCGCCAGCTCTCGCGCGCTTCGCTGGTGCAGGCGCCCCTGAGCGTGGTGCCACCGTCTTGCCGCCGCTGCTTCGTGCGTTGCGCCTCCTCCGACATCTTGTTGCTCGCTCTCGTCCCCCGCTCGATGCTTCGTTGACTTCTGGAAGTTTTGGTCTCGGTCTGCAAAGCAATGACGTCGATGACGTGACATGGGGTGGACATTGTCACGTCATTCAACTCACTCAACAAAGCAGAAGAAGAGCAAATCCTTTGATCTCAAGCCGCCAAGTCTGCTGCCTCCTCGCCTTTCATCAGCAGCGCCGCTCTGAGCAAAGCTTCGCCGCCAGCGGAGTGAATTTACGAGGACCGGTTCAGGTCTCTAGTGTCTCCGGCGGCTGCGAAGAAGGAGCACGGAGCAGCAGCAGGACTGCCAGCGCCATTGGATTATTGCGCTCGCATCGGCCAGCACCTGCGACGAACGGCTGCTTGCCAGGCCGCAGCGGAGCAAGAAGAGGCCTTCGCCAGAAGGTGGCACCTGTAGCGAGCGGCTGCTTGCCAAGCACGCCGCCTAGCGAGTTGAAGAAGAAGAAAGTAGCGTTCCGTAGTGCGAGGGATAGATGGGTTTTGCGTTCGGATCCGAGAGGGTTTTCCGGCAAGGACAAGGTCCTTGCTTGATCTTGGTCCAGCATCCAGCCCTCTCGCCACCCAGTTGCGCTGCTGCAGGCACCTTTAGCGCTGCTCTCTTTCTTGAAAATGATTGATTGATGAACCTTTGGGCTGCTCGCGCGCAGCCCCTTTGCCAAGTACCGCTGGTCAAGGACAACCACTCGCCAAGCAAAGCCTGTGCCGAGTGTGACTCGTGCTTTTCGACACGAGAGTCTCTCGCTAGCGGCGCTTCGACAGCAGCTTGTAGATCTTGCTCTGCATATCCGTGCTAACGTCGCAGCCGTCCGAACAAAGACGGCGAAGCGTGTCGTTGCTGGCCAGACCCTCCGCCAAGGCCGCTCCTCCGGCGTCGCCCACGTTCTTGTTCCAGTTGAGGTCAAGCTCGCACAGCGCCGAGCTTTCAGATGCCAGCGCCAAGCCGAGCGCGCGGCAGGTCGCAAGGCTGACGTCGCAGTGGCACAGATTGAGGTGCCGCAGAAGGCTGTTGCTGGCCAGGCCCTCCGCCAAGGTTGCTCCTGCAGCGTCATCCACGTTCTCGTTGCCGCTGAGATCGAGCTCGCGCAGCGCCGAGCTCTCAGATGCCAGTGCAATGGCGAGCGCGCGGCAGGTCGCAATGCCGACGCCACAGCTGTCCAGCTCAAGGCGGCGGAGCGTGCTGTTGCTGGCCAGACCTTCCGCCAAGGCCGCTTCTCCAGCGTCTCTCACGTCACTGTTGGCGCTGAGGTGGAGTTCGCACAGCGCCGAGCCCTCAGATGCCAGCGCCAAGCCGATCGCGCGGCAAGTCGCAACGCCGACGCAACAGTAGCTCAGAACGAGGCGACGTAGCGTGCTATTGCTGGCCAGACCCTCCGCCAAGGCCGCTCCTCCGACGTCCCCCACGAATGAGTTGCAGTTGAGATGGAGCTCGCACAGCGCCGAGCGTTCGCAGGCCAGCGCTAAGCCGAGCCCGCGGCATGTCGCAAGGCCGACCTTGCAGCTGCTCAGATCGAGGCGGCGGAGCGTGCTGTTGCGGGCCAGACCCCCCGCCAAGACCGCTCCTCCGACGTCCCCGACGTTCCTGTTGCCACTGAGGTCGAGCTCACGCAGCGCCGAGCTCTTAGATGCCAGCACAACGGCGAGTGCGCGGCAGGTCGCTATGCCGACGTCGCAGCCGTTCAGATTGAGGCGCCGCAGAGTGCTATTGCTGGCCAGACCCTTTGCCAGGGCCGCTCCCCCGGCTCTCCCATGCCCAAGTTGCTGCTGAGGTCGAGCTCGCACAGCGCCGAGCTCTCAGATGGCAGCGCAACTGCGAGCGCGCGACAGGTCGCAATGCCGACGCCACAGCGGTTCAGATTAAGGCGCCGCAGAGTGCTGTTGCTGGCCAGACCCTCCGCTACGAGCACCGTCGCGAGGGCGCCCGCCACACGGTAGTCGCTGATCGTGAGCGCCTTCCAGCAGACGTTGTTGGCCTTGAGAGCTTCGCCGACGGCGGCAGCGGCCGATTGATCTATTTCAGTCAAAATGATGCCACTGCAAGCCTGCTGCGAGGCGAGCGCCTGCGTCACGCCGGCGCTGTCGGCCGCTATCTCGCCACAAAGCGCCACGGCGAGCGAGCACAGACTGATGCTTATGACGTTGAGGCTCGTGATGGCCGCGGGAAGCACAGCTCGGATCGCCTGCGCCTCTGGCAGCTTGCGGCACCCCCATGGGCCAACCAGGTCGGCGATGATCCCAAGCGGCCCGTCGGGGATGGCGCGCCAGCTCGCGCGCGCTGGGCCAGTGTCGCTGCCGCTGGCCGTGGTGGTGGTGGTGCCGTCCTCCTGCCGCCGTTGCTTCTTGCGCTGCGCCTCCTCCGACATCTCCGTGTCCTCTCTGCTCCGCTCGCTTCTCGTCAGCTTCTTTCTTCATCTCCGTCGTCCAAACCAATGACGTCAGTGACGTGACAAGGGGTGCACTTGGTCACGTCTTTAACTGACCTGTGACTGCGACGGAACGCGCGACAGGCGGAGGAAGGCCGCGAGGCCGTCTCGCGCGACGCTGGCTCTGATGCTGCTGGTGCTGCTGGCGGTGCTGCTACTCCTGCTGGCGATGATGCTGCTCGGCCTCGGCGAGCCGAGAGCGAAGGGGACCAACGTCGACCGTCATGGATTGGGAATCACCAAAGCGATCTTTTGCGCTGTTGCGCGAAAGGGAGGCGCCGTGGGTGCAGCATGTGGTCTTGAGCAAGGCGTTGGCGACACCGGCTTTACCGCCGCCCTCGCCTGAAGACGCGAGCGGTGAAGCCTTCTCGGTCGACTCAAGGACGGTGCAGATGCTGGACGGCCGCGCCGACCCCGTGCACGTCAGGCCCAGTGGCGACGAGGTCATGGAGGCCGTCCTGATGAACACGGCGCAGATGGGGCGCTCCCATGGTTGGAGGAGTGCCTAACCTGCACCATGGCGCGCATGCCCGCGTCCAGCGCCACGCCCGAGCCGCGCAGGTCGCTGTCGCAGGAAGCATCAAGCCGCTCGAGCGCCGACTTACGGCGTCGACCTGGCGCGCAACGCGGCGCCGAAGGTTCTTGTCGCGGCATGCCCAAGACCGCAACCCATGACGTCGAGCTCGCAATGCATGCCGTTGCGCCAACTCTGCGGCAGCACGCACGCGCATAGCGCCTGGTTGCCGTCGAGGGTGAGCGTCTCGGCCACGTGGCCCAGCTCCCGCAGCGCGCAGGCAGAGCGTGCGCCATGGCCGCATCGCACGCGCGCGACGGGGACGAGCAGCCGCGAAGCAGCGCAACGCCGCCGACGTCGCCAGCGCCCGCGTAATCTTTCAGGCAAAGCGAGCACCGCGCCGAGCCGCAACGCCGAGCTGCGTCGATGACTGCGCAAGTTGCGGGACCAACGCCGCAGTGTGTCAGGCCGAGTGAGTCGAGCGAGCAATCAGGTGGAGCGTGCCGCGTGGCGCTGACAGCGGCGCGCGCGACGATCTGCGTGACGACAGTCGCTACCGCACCGCGACCGCGCTCATGCTGCCGTGCTCGTCGTCGCGAGAGCCTGCAGCATGGCGACCACATGCGACTGAATGGTGCGGGCGCTTCTTCAACCAGGTGCAAGTCGCACCACATCGCACTGCTGCCGCTGCCGCTGCCACCGCCGCCGTCGCCGCCGCCGCCGCCGCCACCGCCACCGCCGCCGCCGCCGCCGCCGCCACCGTTGCTGCGTTGTCGCAGGGCCTCAGCAACTGAGAGCACGAGCTGCGCACCCACTGGCAAATGCGTTTTGCGTGGCGAGTTTCCTCGCAACGCGCTGCCACGTGACGCTCTCGCTCTCTGTGGTCAAGCGAGTGGCTCCAACCAGTGCACGTCCAGGCCAGCGTTGTGGTAGAGCCTGGGAGCTCTAGGGCGATACATGCCTCTGAAATGGGGAGGACTAATCGCACACCGCGCAGCGAGCGCATGTGATCCACCTCGCCAGAGCCGCCGGTCAGCCCTGCGATGAGCCGCCGCGGGCCGCTGGGCACAGCGCGCCGCGGCGTCGTCGGCCGCGCGCCGTGTCGCAATGGCGCGGCGGCTTGCGCGTTCATGCTCGCTGCCTACTTGATGGCTCGTGGCGTGCGTGTTGGTCCACGTGACAAGGGGCCCCAAGGGCATGTCATGACTGACGTCAATTTGACGACGCTGAGGCGATCCGGGTTTCGGGCAACGGACCGATTTTGTCGAGGGATAGCAGGGTGCGCACGTCAAAGCCTCGCCAAACCATTCCACCATCGCCGCGAGAAAGATAGGAGCCAAGCAGACGGCACACGCGTGTTCCTATTGACATGTGGCATGTGACACGGAAAGCAAGCATTCTGTGGACTCCTAATGGCTCCTATGTGCTGACCGCATTTATCTACCGGATTCAGCTCGTGGACAGGAGTAAAGAAGCTCGCCTCGTACCTTGTACGGTACAAGTACTGGTACGTACTGGTACCGTACCGGTACCTGCAGCACGTGCGGAGCGTGGGAGGTACTGGTACAAGAGGGCGGGAGAGGAAGCGACGGACAGGAGCGGCGGGAGCAGTACCGGGGTGGGGTGGCGGGGTGCGGGCGAGGAGCAGTGCGGGCGTCAGTGGGCTGAGCGATGGCGGGCGGCAGTCGCACGCGCTCGACGAGGGGCGCTGGCGCGAGCGCGCGCGAGCAAGGCGCAGAGCCGGTTGGCGGCGCGGTCCAAATGGATGCCAAAGCGGTGATCAAGGAGGTGCTCGAAAGTGTCGCGTTGAGTCAGTACTACAACGCGATCGTGACGAGGTACAGCACGCTCTCCCGCTGTAGGCGACTTAAGCATGCTGATCTGCTGAGTGTCGGCGTTCGTCTTTTCGGCCAGAGGGACAGGATCATCCAAGCCTTCAAGGAGTTGGAGGCCGACAACGAACGCGAGGCGCGGCAGCTAATTGAGCGCGGGCTGGCCCCTGCTGGGATGATAGTGCTCAGGAGCCTTTGGCTTGATCAGGCATCCTGCTCGACACTGACTGCACTTCCAGAGGGACTCGTGGTCGGCGAAAACCTGAGCCTGGCGGGCTGCTCGGCTCTGACCAGCCTGCCACGCAGCCTGAGCGTCGGCCGTCATCTCGATCTCGAAGGTTGCTCGGCCTTGCAAGAGCGGCACCGCGGCGACATGGGCGCCTTCTTCGAGCAGCTTTCGGCGGTGCTGGGGCCCAAGGCCGGGCTCTCTCTCGCTGAGTGGGATGCTGTCGAGCAAGTGCTCGATGGCTTCGCCGTCGGCGGCGACCTCAGCCTTTCGCGCTGTTTCGCGCTGACCAGCCTAGGCGACGGCCTCAGCGTCGGCGGTGACCTCAATTTTCGCGAGTGCTCGATCTTGACCAGTCTGGGCGACGGCCTCAGTGTCGACGGTCATCTCGAGCTCTACGGCTGTTCGGCCCTGCAGGAGCGGCATCGCGGCGACATGGGCGCGTTCTTCGAGCAGCTTTCGGCGGCGCTGGGGCCAAAGGCTGGGCTCTCTCTTGCTAGATGGGATGCTGTCGAGCAAGTGCCCGATGGCTTTAGCGTCGGCGGCGACCTCAGCCTTTTGCGCTGTTCGGCCCTGACCAGCGTGGGCGACGGCCTCAGCGTCGGCGGTGACCTCAATCTTCAAGGGTGCTTGGCGCTGATCAGCCTGCCCGATGGCTTGAGTGTTGGTGGCGACCTCGATCTATTTGGCTGCTCGGCGCTGATTAGCCTGGGCGACGGCCTCAGCGTCGGCGACACCCTGAGCCTGGCGGGTTGTTCGGCTTTGACCAGCCTGCCACGTAGCCTCAGCGTCGGCGGTCATCTCGATCTGGAGGGCTGTTCGGCCCTGCAGGAGCAGCACCACGGCAACATGGGCGCCTTCTTCGAGCAGCTTTCGGCAGTGCTGGGGCCCAAGGCCGGGCTATCTCTCAGTGAGTGGCATGCTGTCGAACAAGTACCCGATGGCTTCAGCGTCGGTGGCGACCTCAATCTTTCTTGCTGCTGGGCCCTGACCAACCTGGGCGACGGCCTCAGCGTCGGCGGCGATCTCAATCTTTGCTGGTCCTCAGCCCTGACCAGCCTGGGCGACGGCCTCAGCGTCGGCGGCGACCTCAACCTTCAAGGCCGGTCGGCCCTGAACAGCCTGCCCGATGACTTGAGTGTCGGCGACACCCTGAGCCTGGCGGGCTGCTCGGCTTTGACCAGCCTGCCACGTAGCCTCAGCGTCGGCGGTCATCTCGATCTGGAGGGCTGTTGGGCCCTGCAGGAGCAGCACCACGGCAACATGGGCGTCTTCTTCGAGCAGCTTTCGGCGGTGCTGGGGCCCAAGGCCGGGCTCTCTCTCGAGGGATGGGATGCTGTCGAGTATGTACCCGATGGCTTCAGCGTCGGCGGCGACCTCAATCTCGGCCGCTGTTCAGCCCTGACCAGCCTGGGCGACGGACTCAGCGTCGGCGGCAGGCTCGATCTCAACAACTGTTCGGCCCTGACCAGCTTGGGCGATGGCCTCAGCGTCGGTGGCAACCTCAATTTCCGGCACTGCTCAGCCCTGACCAGCTTGCCGCCAAGTTTGATCAAGGTCAACGGTAGGCTCAACCTGGGCGGTTGCCGAAAGCTCACCAGTGTGCCAGAGGGGCTCTACGTGGATGGCGACTTGAACTTGAGCGTCTGCTCGGCTCTGACAAGCTTGCCAACGAGCCTTCGCGTCAAAGGCACGCTCTGCCTGAACGATTGCACGGCGTTGGAGGCGCACCACAGCGAGAACATGGTGGCCTTTCTGGTGGCGCTGCGAGAGATCATTGGGCCAAGTGGTGGTCTGCGGCTTGACGGGTGGACAGCCATTTGCGAGCTGCCCAACTGCTAACGCCGACATTGGTGGCGAGCTGGACTTGTCCGGGTGCACCGCCCTCACTCGTCTTCCTGAGGGCCTGCACGTGCGTGGCAATCTGCGTCTCGCGAGGTGCACAGCGCTGCGTCGTCTGCCAGCCGGTCTTCGAGTGGCTGGCTGGCTTGATCTGGAGACCTGCACGTCGCTCACGAGTCTACCAGCCGGTCTTTGGGTCTCTGGTGACCTCTACGCCATGCAGTGCACTGGTCTCACAAGCCTGCCAGAGACCCTGCACGTCGGTGGATACCTTCACCTGGAAGAGTGCACGTCGCTAGAGAGTTTGCCAGCCAGCATTCTCGAGTGGCCCACGGACGAGTACGGCAATCCGCACGACATCTACCTGGGCGGCTCGGGGCTCTCGGCGGAGACGCTTGAGTGGCTTCGCGAGGCAGACGCGCCCGGTCTCCGTTTCCACGTCGACCTTGTGGACGACGAGTTTGACGACGAGACTGGAGCTAGGCCTGGTTTCGCGAGCGCTGCAGAAGCCGCGGCGTTCTGGAGCAGCGAGGCTCAAGTGGAGGTCGTGACCGTGCCAGCGGAGGCCGACGACGCGACGCTGGTGCGGTTCTTGTCGCGCCTACGGGACGCCAAGGAGTTTGGCATCGCCGAGACGCGCAAGGCGCTTGCCAAGCGCGTGGTCGATGTGCTCGAGCTGCTGTCTGGCGACGACGAGCACGTGCGCGAGGAGCTGCTCTTGCGCATGAGCGACTCGCTGGACGCGTGCGGCGACAAGCCGGTCTGGGCGCTCAACCAAATGCACCTGGTCGTGGAAATCGCCAAGGCCCGAGAGAGCGCCGAGGAGCTGCGGGACCTCGGGCGCCGGGTGATGCGGCTCATGGTCGTGCACAAGCACGCCAAGCGCAAGGTCGACTCGCTTTCCTGGGTGGACGACGTCTGCGTGTACTTGCGCTTCGAGATCGACCTGCGCGAGGCGCTCGACCTGCCCGTGGCGGCCACGGCCATGATCTTCCCGAGCTACATCGACGTGACGGATGCCGAGCTGGAAGCGGCCAAGGACGACGCGCTGGCCATCACGGACGCGCAGTTCGAGGCGTGGCTAGCCGATTGGCCCGAGTGGCAGCGGCAGCAGCGGCACCAAGTGGTCGCCGAGCTGAGGTGGCAGGAGCTGGCCGAGACCAAGCGGCGGCAGAGCCTCCGCAAGCGCGTGAGCCGGCGTCTGAGTCGGCTGGTGAGCGTCGTGGGCGACAAGGTGGTCGACCCGGTGACTCTCGATGGCGGCAAGAGCGTGTGGAGCTTGAGCGACCTGCTAAAGCACTGGGAGCGCACGGGCCTGGACCTGCACAACGCGCCGGTGTCCGTCGAGCAGCTGCGCAGCGACCTCAAGCGTGTAGGCGCCTGACCAGATCAGAGGGACTGAAGAGCAAAAAGAAGCGTTTTTTGGCCGCCCAGCTCGGCGGTAGCATCCAATCTCTGCTAATCTCGAGCGACTGCCGCCGCCTAACCAGCTGACCTCTCCACGACCCCACGCCAGACGGTTGGATCATGCCAACCTTTCACAAGTACGACGCCGCCCTTGGCCCCGACTACAAGCTCCTCGTCCCGGTCCTCTCTACGGCAGGCGGTACGGCCGGCGGACTGGTCCGCCTTCCGCCGCATCGTGCGCGACTACTACGACAGGCACCAACTCGACGGCCAAGCTGCCAGCCGTCGCTTCCTCGTGGAGACGATCTTCCAGCACCAGCGGCACCTATTGCGCGCGCTCCTGCCGACCCAGGAGCCGCGAGGGCGCATGCGCAAGGCCTCGGTTTATACTGGTGGCAGCCTGTGCTCCTTGCAGCCCCTCGGCATCGAAGTGGGATGTGGGGGACACTCTAGCTTGCTGTCAACCTCGCGACCAGTCTCGACTTGATTCAACTCGCTCGTATGGCCAGAACGAGCGTACCGTACCTTCACGGTACTAACAAACGGTACCAGTACATTGTACCGCAGTACATGAGGTTCGGTGCACAGAACCGGTACCAGTACGGTACGGTACCGGTACCGCCGTACCGTACGGTACCGTACCGGTACCGTACCTTCAGAGCGTGTGCGGCGGTACGTGAGCGCGTGGGAGGCAGCGCTGCTGCGTGATGGCGAGGGACGAGCAGCAGCAGCAGCAGCAGCAGCAGCAGCAGGGCATGGTGAGAAGCTTGCCGCCGGGCGAGGCGCGCGAGCTCGTGCTGCGCGGCGAGGCGCTCGCAGGAATGCACGTCGACGGCAACCTCGATCTTAGCTACTGCTCGGCCCTGACCAGCCTGGGCGACGGCCTCAGCGTCGGCGGCGACCTCAGTCTTGAGGGTTGTTCGGCCCTGACCGGCCTGCCCGACGGCTTGAGCGTCGGCGGCAACCTCGATCTTAGCTTTTCGGCCGTGACCAGCCTTGGCAACAGCCTCAGCGTCGACGGTTATCTCAATCTGGACGGCTGCTCGCGCTTGACCAGCCTGGGCGATAGCCTCAGCGTCGGCAGCCATCTCTCGCTCTATTACTGCGGGCCTTGACATTCCTTCCGGACGGCCTTAGCGTCGACGGCGGGCTCACATTACAAGGTTGCTGGCCCTGACCAGCCTGCCAGACGGCCTCAGCGTCGGCGGCCATCTCAATCTCGAGGGATGCCAGGCCCTGCAGGAGCGGCGCCGCGGCGACATGGACGCCTTCTTCGAGCAGCTTTCGGTGGTGCTGGGGCCAAAGGCCGGGCTCTCTCTCGCGGAATGGAATGCTGTCGAACGAGTGCCTGATGGCTTTAGCGTCGGCGGCGACCTCGATCTTCGCGGTTGCTCGGCCTTGACCACCCTGGGCGATGGCATCAGCGTCGGCGGCAAACTCTGGCTCAACGCCTGCTTGGCACTGACCAGCCTGCCAGACGGCCTCAGCGTCGGCGGCAATCTCGATCTTCGTGGCTGCTCGGCCTTGACCAGCCTACCAGACGGCCTCAGCGTCGGTGTTGACCTCGATCTTGGCAACTGCTCGGCTCTGACCAGCCTGGGCGACAGCTTCGGCGTTGGCGGCAACCTCAAGCTGCAGGGTTGCCGGAAGCTCACCAGCGTGCCCGAGGGGCTCATCGTGGATCGCGACCTGAACTTGTGCGGCTGCACAGCTCTGACGAGCTTGCCGACGAGCCTTCGCGTCAACGGCACGCTCGACCTGGAGCGGTGCACGGCGTTGGAGGCGCAGCACCAGGCGGACATGGAGGCCTTTCTGGTGGCGCTGCGTGAGATCGTTGGGCCAAGTGGTGGTCTGCGGCTTGGCGGGTGGACAACCATCCGCGAGCTGCCTGACTGCTACGCCGACATTGGTGACGACCTGGACCTGTCCGGGTGCACCGCCCTCACTCGTCTTCCTGAGGGCCTGCATGTGCATGGCGATCTGTGTCTCGGGGCGTGCACAGGGCTACGTCGTCTGCCAGATGGCCTTCGAGTGGATGGTGTGCTTGACCTCACGGGCTGCACGTCGCTAGCGAGTCTGCCAGCCGGTCTTTGGGTCTCTGATGGCCTCGACGCCATGGAATGCACTTCTCTCGCAAGCCTGTCGGAGGACTTGTACGTCGGTGGGTACCTTCGGCTTGAGCAGTGCACGTCGCTGGAGAGTCTGCCGGCCAGCATACTCGAGTGGCCTACGAACGAGTACGGCGATCCGCACGACATCTATCTTGGCGGCTCGGGGCTCTCGGCGGAGACGCTCGAGTGGCTTCGCGAGGCAGACGCGCCAGGTCTCTATTTCCACGTCGACCTCGGGGCGACGAGGCTGGAGCAAGGCCTGGTTTCGCGAGCGCGGCAGAAGCCGCGGCGTTCTGGAGCAGCGAGGCTCAAAGTGAGGCCGTGACCTTGCCAACGGAGGCCGACGACGCGACGCTGGTGCGGTTCTTGTCGCGGCTGCGCGATGCCAAGGAGTTTGGCATCGCCGAGACGCGCAAGGCGCTCGCCAAGCGCGTGGTCGATGTGCTCGAGCTGCTGTTTGGCGACGACGAGCACGTGCGCGAGGAGCTGCTCCTGCGCATGAGCGACTCGCTGGACGCGTGCGGCGACAAGCCGGTGTGGGCACTCAACCAGATGCATCTGGTTGTGGAGGTCGCCAAGGCCCGAGAGAGCGCCGAGCAGATCCGGGACCTCGGGCGCCGGGTGATGCGGCTCATGGTCGTGCACGAGCACGCCAAGCGCAAGGTCGACTCGCTGCGCTGGGTGGACGACGTCTGCGTGTACCTGCGCTTCGAGATCGACCTGCGCGAGGCGCTCGACCTGCCCGTGGCGGCCACGGCCATGATCTTCCCGAGCTACATCGACGTGACGGAGGAGGATCTGGAGGCGGCCAAGGACGACGCGCTGGCCATCACGGACGCACAGTTCGAGGCGTGGCTCGCCGAGTGGCCCGAGTGGCAGCGGCACGAGCGGCACCAAGTGGTCGCCGAGCTGAGGTGGCAGGAGCTGGCCGAGATCAAGCGGCGGCACAGCCTCCGCAAGCGCGTGAGCCGGCGTCTGAGCCGGCTGGTGAGCGTCGTGGGCGACAAGCTGGTCGACCCGGTGACTCTCGATGACGGCAAGAGCGTGTGGAGCTTGAGCGATCTGCTGCGGCACTGGGAGCGCACGGGCCTGGACCTGCACAACGCGCCAGTGTCCGTCGAGCAGCTGCGCAGCGACCTCAAGCGCGTCGTCGCCTGAGCCGAAGAGAGTTCAAGAATCATTTTGTCGCTTGACCGCCAGCCAGTTCGGCGCTAGCATTCAATCTCTGCTGACCTCGAGCGACTGGCGCCAAACCACCTGACCTCGCCGCGTACCCCACCCCATGCGGTTGCATCAGTCTATCCATCCAAGCAAGCCTCACGCTGCACAGCCAAGCCAAGACCTGGGCTTCATTTCGAGCCAAAGTATCGACGAAGAGCAAGCATTGGGGGCATGTGCCCCCAAGGAACCAGATTCTCGCCCAGACAGAGGCTGCCAGGCCGTTCTGCCAGGCCCGCGGCGCATTGTAGGTGCGCAGAACATGGGATCGGCGAGCGAGTAAGCAAGGCAGGGCACAGGATGAAAGAGGCGTCAGAAGGCTTGATGGTCCCGGCAGGGAGGCGACGGCGGCTCTTGACAGCCTCACTGCCTCGTTTGCTGGCTTGAGCGCTCTATACAGCGCAAACCGGAGCGAAGAGTTGGCATTGTGTCGAGGCGAACGATCGACAAGGGGCGAGTATTGGGGCCAGCTGGCGCAGCGATAGGTGCGGGATCACCTGAGCGAAAGCGATAGGCCACTTATTCGGCTCTCAGCGCGGTGTGGCAGACGCAAGAGCAGCACATGGATGCCTTTGTCGACACCGAGGCGGGCTTGGCCAAGGAGCGGCGACCAAGTGAGACGAAGTGGCGAAGGAGCCGGGTGCTTGGGCTCTAAGCCAGGGTCTGGAGCGCGCCGAGGTGTTGCGACGGTTTGGCGACGCTCTGCAACACTGTGGCGCCGGTTGGACATGGAACGAGAAGGACAACGCGGAAGAGGACGATTCTGGCCACTTTGATGATGCACCACGGTGCGAGGCGGGCGAGCACGAGACGTCGAGGGCGTCGAGGGCCACGAGAGGGAGGTGGAGGCGTGCATGATTGTCCTTGCCGCCGCAGTCATCGTGATAGGCGTTCCCACGAGACGCTCCACGACGACCGAGATGAATAGGTGGAGAAGCAAAAGGAATAGGCGGACACCAGCCAGTGCAAGGCACGGGCAGTGAAAGCAGGCTTGGTTCGTACCGTGCCAATAGCGGTACGCCAACCCATTCGATGGCGCTGCGGCTCTGGCCTGGTGCGGCTTGGCTTGGCAAGCTGGACGAAGAGCAAGAGTGAAGCCGACGACGACGTCCAAGGCGCAGGCGTCGTGCAAGGCAGAGAGCAGGCCCACAAGCAGCCTTGGGAGCTTGAATGGCTCAAAGCGCAGGTGGAGAAGAGCGCAAGCAGTGCCGCTGCGTGTCCGGTCGGTCTGAAGGCTGGAAGCAACGAGACGACCAAGGCGGACGTTCTGGTGATCTCGTCGAAGGAGGGCAAAGCCACCAAGGAGGCCGATGCCGTGGCCGGAAACACGGCAGGGCTCGGCAAGGCGCGCGGGAGAAGCGCTTTGCGGGCTGCAGCATTGTCGCAGCATGGCGCGACGAGCTCGGAAAGACATGTTGCCAGCAACGCAGAGAAGGAAGCAATGGTGAGGGCGGAGCGCGCGCGCAAGAGAACTCGATCACGTCGTGGCGCAGGTAGATGAAGGCTGTGTAGCGCTCGGCAGCACTCGGTCTGGCTCCCGAGTGGTTCTTGTGCCGCCGCGGTTGCTTGGAAGGGCAGAGGTGGTCGTTCGCCGGGCTTGGTCGTGAGTGGTCCAGGAGAGGCGATGACAAAGAGAGGGGAGGTCAAGACGGAGGGGTGGAGGAGGTCGAGGCAAAGGCGTTGGAGGGTACTGCACGGCCAAGTGCGTCTTGTTGCGTTGCTGGGCGCCGTTCGTGGCGTTGACTAGCTGGGGAAAAAAAATGTAGGATGGCTGTCAGCAAGGTCGCAGGGCGTGCAGACGCAAGGATAGAGGGCCGAAAACACGATGATGGGCAGGGTGTACGGTCGGGGGAGGCCGGCAAGGCGGCTATTGGTGACATTGTCGTCGTGGGTCATGGCGAGCTCGAGGTCAGCAAGTGGCGGAGAATGAACGTGTCGGCGGCAGGGCTCGCGCGCAAGACACGCAGACGGATGGAAGTCACATAGACGGGTCTTTAGGGAGCTCGAGAGACATGGGCGCAGACGATCGCCAGCGGTGCCGCGGATTTTGTGGTTGCGTGGTGCGCTTGAAGCACGACGTCCGAGCCGAGCAAGTTGCGGTGAAGTGGAGGCGTGGCGAAGGGCAGGAGCGTAGCGGGGCTGGGACACAGAGTGGTCACCATCGGTCAGAGCAGGAAGGTACACTCCAGTCTCTCATGGATGATCTCGCGTGTCCCAGAGCAGTGGAGTTGGCGTGGCTGTGGCGGTGCTCGTAAAGACCTCTTTGCGGCACGGCCAAGGGGAGAGCGACGGGTGGAAGGGTCATGGAAGGGCGCGATGGCGACCCGGCCCAGGAGGCGATGACGCCAGGAGAGTTTGTCGCTGTGGCCCTGAGTAGGGGGCTGCGGGATGTTGCAAGTTGTGAAAGTGTTGAAGATCTCGGGTGTGGCTTGGCTGTTCCGAGAGGCGAGCACGAGGCAGTGGGCGGTGGTCAATAGGCGGAAGAGCACGGAACGGGGGTTGAGGTGCTGGTTCCGAGGCCAGCCGACGCGCTTGCTGTTCAGGGCGCTATTGGCAGCGTGGGCGACGACGGAAGGGTCTCTGTGTTGGCAAGGTGACGCTGCAGAGCGCAGAGAACCGCCAAAGGAGGGCAAGGAGGGCCGCGCAGGGTGGGTTGGAGAGGAGACAGAGGCTACGGGCTTGCTCATCAGTGCCGTAATGTACCAGGGCGTGCTCACGAGCAAGGAGAAAGCTTGGTCTTGTTTGGGCTGAGAAGGAGCAGAGGCCACCTGTGCAAGAGGAGGCGGTGTAGCGCCAGGCGAGGAGTGTAGGGAGCTAGAATCGGCGCGACGGAAGAGATGGGGCGCCGCCCACGCGTCTTGCTAATCGGATCTCGCGTCTTGGAGTGTCAAGAACGAGAAGAGGGCGGGCGACCAGGGAGAGGGTTGAACGCACGCACGCGCAAGCCAGGCTGCGAGAGGAAGAGTGCGATAGACGGACTGGCGAGGGCGCGACAGATAGAGTGCGGGTCATCGTGGTGCTTGGCCGCAGGCTTGGTTGCCTGGGCGGCTGCAAGAACAAGTCGACCGCTTGGGTGTGGTCGAGTTGGGCGTCTAGCGGGAGAATCGGAGGCAGTGGACGGCATGGACGGGGTTGAGGTGGCACAAGACGAGGGTGGAGAGGCTCGGCACCTGAGTCGAGTCGCCATGGCGCTTGTCGAGGTCGGCAGTGTCAGCCGCGTTGGCAAGTTGGAAGGAGATGGTGACAGTGGCAAAGGGTGATGAAGAGCCGGAGAGCGAGTGGACGGAGGGCAAGCAAGGACGACAGATGGGCGGCAGGGATGGAGGCGACGCAGACTGAGGCGTCGAGCTGCACTAGCGGCGTTGGCGTGAACGATGGCGTGATTGCAAAGAAGCACACGGCCAGGCAAGCAAGCACGGAAGAAGAATGGTTGGAAGCAGGCACGACGAGATGGCCTGAGAAGCAGCGCAGACGGGGCAGGGCCGCGGCGGGGCTCGGGACGCAGGTGAAGTTGGCAGGCAGCGCCACTGCCGCTCCTTGGGTTGTGGTGTGGCGTTCGAGGAGCAGCACAGAGGGAGAAGGTTGTCGAGGGTGGGCATATGCCACAGAGGAAAGGGTTGCACGGGCTGGAGACGAGTTGAACGCCGCAGATGGATGCAGGAGCGGCTGTTCATGTGCTTTGCCGGTGGCGCGGCATTGTTGCGGACGAGCGAGTGGCTGAGTTGGGCGAGTTGAAGAGTTGTCGAGAGTGCATGGGCAAGCCAGGCGGTGGCAAGAGAGAGGAAAGTGGATCGGAAGGCATGACGGGGACGTGGCACCGGTAGATCAGGACATCGACACGCTTGAGAGCTCATAGAACCGGCGAAGGTGGCTGATGTGGGTGGTTGAACAAACAGAGCACTTGTGGCGGTGCGGTTGGGCAGCCTGGGAGGCGAGGTTGAGATCAAGAGTGGCGGTGAATAGTAGACGGGGCTAGCTCGGTACAGCACTTGGCAAGGAGAAGCGGTGCACCCCTGTAGAGGACGGAAGCTTTCACTGAGTGCTCGCGAGGATCTTCAACTCACAGTCAATCAAGAGCCCCGGACTGGGGACCAGTTTCGATTCGTGGTGAAAAAGCCGCGGCGGCCCAGAGCGCGCTCTTGTGCTTGGAGCGCAGCGCTGGACGTGCCCGCCACGCAAGCGCTGCGCGAGGCCATTTACCTGCCTGAGCCGGCCTTGGCCTCGCTGCCCGATGCTGCGGGCCTGCACAAGTTCCTCGGCAAGCTGGGGCCCGGCGGGCGGACGCTATCGCTCTGCGAGGTGGCCTTCTGGACCAGTAGGGGCCGCATTGTGCCGCTTCAGGCGCCAGACGCTTCTGGGGACGGCAACGAGCAAGAGCTCCTCGCAGTCGCGGACGGCGACGGGGCAACATGCCGACATGCGTGCGCTGCGCAGAGGCAAACTCGGGCAGTTCGCTGCAGCAGTGGCTCGAGGCAGCCCTGGAGCTCGAGGCAGCCCTGGAGCTCGAGTCGGCCGAGGAGAGCGCCAAGTTGGACCTCACCCCGCTCGGAGCCTTCAACATCGCGGGCGCGGTCGTCCTCTTGGACGGCCAGCCGCTCGGCGAGGTGCCAAGCACGCTGGAGCTCGAGCTCGACGCCAGCAGCGCCTTCACGCTGCTGGGAGATCTGCAATCTCTTGCTGCGCCCTTTGACGTCTGAACAGATGAATGAACGACCCTCCCCCCACGAGATCGGCACGGAACGCTGCGCACATGAGGATGGCGCCTGTTGCTCGTAGGAAACACCAAGAATTGATCATCAGATCGCGCGCGTTGACGGGGGCGCTTGCGTGGGAGGGACTACGTACTCTCTTTCGCAAGCACGAGACTCGCGACGACGATGAACACTGGCACAGCCGCAACCCAACGATTCCGCGAGCGTGGCAATGATCATCGAGTGTGTGCTGAGCGGCGCATCGGCCACGCTTGGGGGAGTGTCTCGTGGTCACACGCGCTTGTGTGATCAGGGCCAGTTGTCGCGCGCCATCTGCCGATCACTGGCCTCAGCTCTCATGTGCCTCCAGCAGTCACCATTCACGAGCCCGATGCCAAGGTTGCGCACGTGCCAATCAGGCCGACTTGCTTCTCGAAAGCAGGTGTGCGAGTGCCGTTCAAAACGCCTTTTCGCCTGCTTGAAGCTTAACAGTTGCCGTTCATGAGCTCGGTGCGAAGGCTGAGCTCAACGCCAAGGCTGCGCACGCGCCAATCAAGCCGACCTTCAGAAACCAAGCCGACCTTCTCGAAAGCAGGTGTGCGAGCGCCGTTCAAAACGCCTTTTCGCCTGCTTGAAGCTTAACAGTTGCCGTTCATGAGCTCGGTGCGAAGGCTGAGCTCAACGCCAAGGCTGCGCACGTGCCAATCAAGCCGACCTTCAGAAACCAAGCCGACCTTCTCGAAAGCAGGTGTGCGAGTGCCGTTCAAAACGCCTTTTCGCCTGCTTGAAGCTTAACAGTTGCCGTGCATGAGCTCGGTGCGAAGGCTGAGCTCAACGCCAAGGCTGCGCACGTGCCAATCAAGCCGACCTTCAGAAACCAAGCCGACCTTCTCGAAAGCAGGTGTGCGAGTGCCGTTCAAAACGCCTTTTCGCCTGCTTCAGGCTTAACAGTTGCCGTGCATGAGCTCGGTGCGAAGGCTGAGCTCAACGCCAAGGCTGCGCACGTGCCAATCAAGCGGACATCCTTCTCGAAAGTAGGTGTGCGAGTGCCGTTCAAAAAGGATTTCGACCTGCTTGGAGCTTAACATTTGCCGTGCAGGAGTGCAAAGGGGGCAACGTCACCATGCACGAGTCCACCGACGGGCTTGCGCCAAGCCAGAGACAAAATGCAGCCACACCACATGGTGTTGCCCTGTGTGGCAGGCAACTTGCCCAGGGCTCGGCCAAGGTGTCGCAAACATGCACGTGTGTCCACCAGTCTCGGCACGCGCAAGAAAGTGAGAATGTACGGAACCTGGTACGTACCGGTACCGTACAATTTGTACCGGTAACTCACCGCGGTACCGGTACAGTACCGGTACTGGTACTGGTACTGTAATCGAGTACCGCAACAGTACTGTGTACTCACATCAGTTCTTGTGAACTGGTCCTCGTACGGTCGAAAGGTGAAGTGCGGAACTTCATCATGCGCGTCAGCAACGGTCTCTGGAGCTCCGACAGCTACACAGCGCCAACCACGTCTCAGCTGCACCGCGGCTACCAGTGTGCCACCATCACGTTTCGAGCCCGAGCATGAGCTACACAGTGGATGCCAGTACGTCACTATCAGTCGAATCTCAGCAACTTCTGACTTGCATCATCATCGTCGCTTGAGTTGATGAATAATCTTGTTGCCTCTCCTCCGCCCGGCACCGGTTCCGCAATGGTTCTGATTCATTTCTTGCGATTTAATACATAGGGATTTAAGCATACAGATAGGAAGAACGCCTAAGACTCACTAGGACTGGGGCCCTGCTGTAGAGGAAGCTTTGAAAGCTTCCTGACAGGTCGAGGAGCCCGGGTGAGGGTGGAGGTGAGCGGCAATCAACTCGACACGGCGCTTGGTGGGTTTAGCAAGATCAGCAGCGTCGGCGACTTGCGCGCGCTTCAAGACGATGATCGAGTTGAGAGCGAAGGAGTCTTGCGTTGTGAAACAGGAGGGCTCGGAAGGCGGTATGGGACAAGAGGCACGGGCGATCGAGGCGGCAGACTCACGGGCAAGCGTCAGAATGAGCCAGAGCGTGGTCGCGAGCAGAGACAGCAAGTTGTTTGTTGGGGTCGTGTAGCGCTTCCGAAACGGGAGAGTGCGAGGCTGAGAAGAGGTCGGCCGCGGTGAGGCGATGGAGGAAGCCGTGGGGGCCATTGGCAGCCTCGCTACTCTCATGGCCGTGCGCGAGGAGGTCGTGGACTCGTGTGGCTGGTGGTCGGTCGTTGTTGTTGTTGTGAGAAGCACGTCGACAGGAGCGCACGACTCGGCCGAGGACTCGGTTGGGCGATGAGCCAGAAGCCGATCCATGATTAACATGTAAGACCCTTCCTCGGGAGCCAGTCTGTCCACAGATCGGTCAGCGAAGATTCGGCGAAGAGAGATCTTTTCTGAGCAGCATCAAGATCGTGAGGAGCTTTGGGCGAGCACAGGCCGCCACGGGCGAGGCTGCGATGGCAAGAGCGGAGGGGTGTGCGTGCGGGCGCGGGGCTGGTGTCCACTGGCTCCAGCTCACGGGGCTCGACTCGGGGCAGAGCGCTGGTGCGGAGCGCTGGTGTTGGAAGAGCAGGCTGGTGAATGAGTGAATGAATGAACAATGGCGAAGGGAGGTGGCAAGAGACGAGTTGTGGCGGCGGCGGTGGCGGCGGCGATGGTCTCGGGGCGTTGCGCACGCGGGCGTCGGCACAGCAACCAGCGCGACAGGCCATGGGAGAGGCAGAAGAGGCTGGTCCGGCCACGCATGCTGAGACTGAATGGAATGGTAGCTGTCTGCGCCGGTAGCGGGACGACGCGAGCACGTGCGGGCGAGCTAGGCCGCAGACGCGTCCAGTGCGGGGAGGCGCAGCAGACGCGCAGGACAGCGGTCGTCATCGACCGGCAGAGGAGGCA